>JAVJIF010020431.1:0-70894 GCA_038442645.1 Agave tequilana | reverse complement strand
AAAACCTGATTCAAGCCAAAAATTATGTTACCCAATCTATCAACAGGCTAGAAGCACAAATGAATCATTTGATCAAAGATAGGAATGAGAAAACTCTAGCTAACATATTTTTGACTATTCGCTATTGCCCTAGCCATATTATAGGAATGAAGAATCATGGTGTCTTGAAGATTTAACCAAGATTCAATTTCATAACAAAACTCTGAAATTGACCAATATCAACTCATTTCAACCCAAGCTCTTAATCAAGATCAAAAAACCCCATCAACTTTCACAAGTTAAGGTGGAGGACACACAACCAACATATGAGGAAAATTTTAAAATAAGTACACAAGCATGTGACAACCAATTCAATAGACAAGCTAATGAATTAGTTAGTAGGCAAAAGGAAGATTCGTTTTCTACTCAACTTACTTGTAGTCAAAAAATATCAATTCTAGGTCACATACGTCTTGACGAAGCAAGAAAATTCAAAAATATTGAAAAATCTATTGAGGAAGCGTGCATATTGGATGACTAGCCTAGTTTCTAGATAAAGTGATTAGAGATCATTTGGCTGCACATAGATCTTGTAGGGAGCAAGTTGAATCATATTGTGAGAATGATTGTAATGATGATAAACCTATTGAGGAAGTTATACATGTGCATGAAGTGTGCAAATTTGATGATGATTTTCGATATTTGGATGACTTATTTAGAGACGATCTGGTTACATATATACCCCCCGAGGAGAAAATTGAATCATATTGTGAGGATGTATGCATAGTTGATGAACCTCTACGTCTTGACAAATTGTTTAAGGATGAATGTGATCTTAGTGGTGAAAGACACGTGTTGAGGATTTTAAGTCTAAAGTCCTCTTTGAGAAAAGGAACCTTGATTTGAGTATCTTCACTTTCGATGAGCCAACTAGAGATCAATCAAGTGAAAATATAAGTCAAGAAGATATGGTCACACATATACATCATATGTAACAATTTGAGGATGAATGTGATAAAGATGAACTTGTATTTCAAGCAAATTTAAGGATGAATCTAATAAATTTGTGAGGAGAGTTTTTCAAATCAAGTTGAGCCCGAAACTGATTTTCCCGAGTCAATATTGGTTCACAATCTAATATTCATAAGCCCAAATCAATCACTTCAACAAATTACATTCTATTGTTGGACCAAGGTGTAGACAATAATGACTGTGAGATGATTTTCAAACTAGGTCATATAATGGAGATAGTTGTGTGTTAGGATTTTCCATTATCCTATTCATCTTGGGGTTTGTAACACTATATATAAGAATGAGGTCAACAAAGGAGGGTTCCTTGATGATCCACATTATATGGATTGGATAGCAACGCTTGGCCCAATTCGACCACCACAGAACTACCACCTTGAGGTAACATTTAGCCTTTCCTTTAATCTTTTTCATTCATACATGCATTCATTCATATATTTAGGACATTGCATGAGATAGGTGTGGGGGAGGGTTCACAAACATACTAACATAGGTAGTTACTAACAATTTGTTTTTAAAACTTTTTGAAAAACAATATTTTGATTTATTTTTGTAAGTAATTAAGTTAATTTTAAGAAATAAGAAAATCATAATTAGGATTTCTTAATGCTTGATTAAAATAAGATTATTTATTTGATTTTTCAGTTTAGAAAGAAAAATTGAAAAAGTAATTTAGTCCAGATTTTTTTCCTTGATGAAATATGCATACTTTATACACTTGCACACTTAGAATTCAAAACAAAGACTCTTGTGCCTTATATTTTATAAATATATATTATATATATATATATATATATATATATATATATATATATACGTATATATATAAAATAAACAAATGTAATTATTGATTAGCTAGGTGCTTTGGCCTAAGAAAGCCTTGATTATTTACGCGAAAGGTAATAACGTACGTTTGAAAAAAATTATATAAACATAATATATGTATTAACACATCTAGTAGTCAATTAGTTTGGCATGAGGGCCTCAAGAAACCTTGATACTTACATGAAAGAAAATTAGATGAGTTATACATGAAAAAAATGCGTAAAGGGCAACGATGTACTTTGAACTTCTTTCCAAAAAAAGAAAAAAATGAGATTTTATATATATATATATATATATATATATATATATATATATATATATATATATTAATATACAAGGCATAAGAGTTGAAGTTGAAGAATCCTAAGTCAAAAATTCACAGTCACAAAGGTGTATGTGACTTAGGGTAAAATGATAGACTAAGTGAGAAATTCAGTTTTAATCCTAGCGTAGATTGATAGTGAATATTTGCGTCAAGACTAAGTATATGAATGAATAATTAGGTGATCCTAAGACTTATAAATTAACTTGATTTTTGCAAAAAATCAATCTATACTCTTGTGTCATTGTTACTTGTATGGAGATTATTACTTGCTAGTTTGCTGGAGAAAGTTTTAATTTCGTATTATTTGCTATCATTCTATAGCCATCGGCTATTCACCCACACTAAGTGATTTACAATTAGTATTAGAGCTTAATCTCTAATCTTTGGTTTAACCACCTTAGGGAGATCTTTATTGGCTATATTTGTTGTTCTTTTGCACACTTGTTTGTATCCATGGCATCTCACTACTTTTTTAGCATCCCAGTTCCCACCCAAATTTGATGGGTTGAAATTCCCCATATGGAAGGTCAAAATGACTCTATTCCTTAAGCCCCTAGGAGTTAAAGTACCTAAGGCCATTACCAAGAAATTTGTTGAACCTCACGGTGACGAGGATACATAGTCTGAAGTGACTTACAAGGACTATGAAGCAAATGCCAAACACAATATGCATTGACAGAAGCATTAAATGATGATGATTTTTCTCGTGTGATTAATTGCAAATCTGCACATGAAGTGTGGAATAATTTAATTGTTTCTAATTAGTGTACATCCCAAATAAAGAGATCCAAGATTGATCTTTTACGTTCACGATATGAAATTTTAAGTGACTCCATTGACAATGACTAAAAAATAAGAAAAATTATTAGAGATCTCCCAAAGTCATGGGAAGTGAAGGCTATAACCTTGAAGGAGCTCAATTATAAGGAGGAATTGGGCTTCTCCGGATTCCTAGGAACTCTCAAGGCTCATGAGATGGAGATGAAAGTACGAGAAGAAAAGGGATCTCAGAAGAAGAAATCTATTGCCTTTAAAGCACCCCATCCATACCAAAAAAAGAGGACTTCATTATTCTCATTAGAAAGGTGAGCAAGATATTATACAACAAGGGAAGAAAGAGCAATTTCAAAGGTCAAGACAATAAGAAAAATTTCAAAGAAAAAAGGAAGAGATGGGTCCTTGCTATCATTGCAAGATGACGGCCATCTGATCACGAATTGTCCCTCACTACAAGCTACTACCTCCAATAAAGTGCACAAAAAAGAAGGCCATGGTGTCCACCTAGGATGATTTGAAGACCGAATTGGAAGAAGAAGTTGACATAGCAAATGTTTGCAAAATGGCAAATAGTGATGAAGCATCTAAGGTAAATTTTGAAACCTTTCTTGATGAAGATGACTTGACTATGAATGAGCTTGCTAGATTTTTGAGGAGTTATAAGAACATTGTGAGATTTCAAAAATTCAAAATAAGAAATTGAAAACGAAAAATGATTTTTTGAAAAATAAGTTGGATATTATTATTAAAGAGAAAAATAATTTACAATTTGTTTTGAAAGATCAAAAAGAATTTTTGTAATTACAAACTTATTTGCAAGGGCAAAAGCCCTGATCTTGCTTTTGACAAAAATGAATTTTTGAACATTCAAAATTGTATTAAAATTTTGAATTTCACTTTGAAGAAATGTGTTTTTGACATGAATAAAATTAGTTTTATGTTTTCAAAGGGCAAACCCCGAAGAAAACTTACCTCTTCACAAGCACACACATAACATGCTTCACATGTACATCACATGCATGCTACATGTATGGCAAAGTGTGCATTTGTACATATTATGACCACATAGGTCATTTAGCTAAGTTTTGCTATTCTAGATTAAATATGAAAGTCAAAACTATTTGGGTTGGAGAAAACACTAATCCTCTAGGACCCAAAAAGATTTAGGTACTAAACAACATACCAAACTTACTTGATGTAGGTATGTCATCCTCCAAAATATAGAAGGAAATGGTGCCTTGGTGGTGGATGCATTGGAGTGCAAGGGATCTACCATATGAATGCATCACTATCAACAAGAAAAGATGAGAGAATACCACCTATTTGGAGAACATGTGCTTATGTTGGTAACAACTCCGAAAATATCTTAAATTTTCAACATTTGACATTCATGCATTGATTGCCTACAGTTCTATATTGTCTAAATTGAGTAGTATAACAATTACTTGATAACATTTTTTTGGCACTATTCATGATATCTATTGATTTCTTACTCATGATGATAATTTAGTTTCTATTATTTGCACTACCATGGTTTTTAAATTATCTCCATGTCTAATAAAAAATTGTTTAACAACTTGTTTGATGTATGTACACATTTTGATAATATCATCTTATTGAATATCATGCCTTTGTATATATCTTGATATTTTAAAAGAAAAATTAAAATTATTTTTAGTATTTAAGTCATTGTTAAGTAATTCAAATAAGAAAAGTAAAGAGCACCTCAACTCATTATTTAGAGAAAGAATGAGGAGTTCAAGGCCCGTCAAGGGAATATGACTTCATTTCTTATTTATTAGACTTAATTTTTGAATTGAATCTATGTAAGATTTGTATGAAATTTTTGTGAACATTTTAGATGAACTTTTTTCATTATAAAATCTCTTGTACTAAAGATTGCTTCAGTTGACCAGGCGGTCAACCGAGTAAGCATGTCATATGGCTTGCCCTTTCAGCTGGTCGACCAAGCGGTCGACTGACATCCTTGTCAGTTCTCTCGCTTGGTGCGGTTGACCGGGTGGTCGACCGATATACGGATCTGTATATATTATTGGCTGCTGTTGAAACCCTAGTTCAAATTTTTTTCTCCACTTCTGCTAACGTTCTCTTCCCCCCAACCTCTCTCTCTCTCTCTCTCTCTCACACACACAAATCCACTCAATTCCCTAAAATTTCCACCATAATTCATCTAGATCTCTTGTCTACCACTTGTTTACATCATCTAGGTAAAGAAATTTTAGGATTTCTCAAGGTAAACTCTCTTTCAAATTTTTTATCTATTTATTTTCTGATTTACTCAAAATTTTCTTGAGAATTACTTCTAACTTGTGCTATTATTCTCTGTATCTATATTATCTAGCCCATTCATCATATCCTCCAAACATCAAAAACTTAAAAAAATCAAAACAAACTGAATCCTTATCTAGATCTAAAAATGTCTATGTCTCTAAAATGCAGTGTATAAACATTCTATTATCAGTAACAAGCATGTATCTCTAGTAGATGTGTTGTATTAGCTTTTTTGACCATCTAAATCTTGCTTCCATCCTAAAGATTATTTTATAACAATTAAGGAACAAGTCTATCATGATTTGGTCCAATACTTCTAATCAAATCTTTCTTTCAAATGATAATCATATCAAATCTCGTGTTAAAAATGTTGATAACAACATTTCTCTTAAAAGGTTTGCTAGGATTTTCAAACTATCTTGTGTTGGTGTAGAAATCTTCCATGTGGACCTTCCTGATTTTGAGTACCTAACGGTGAGAATGCTCTCACCGTCTCTTATCTTCTCCATGATAATGGTAACCCGGGCCTTATGAGGAATGAGGAGGTGAAGCACTATATACTTCCCTCTCAGATCCTCTCAAAGATCAATTTTTATAATCTCCTGCCTAAATCAAGGGAATATAGTCATGCTCGTGGTTGTGCTCCCCTTCTCATTTATTACCTTCTGCGAGGCATTAAAGTGAATATCCCTTGTCTCATCATCGATTTCATGTTTATTGATTCCTAATAGAAATCTCCCATATGAAATGATTCTTACTCGACTATTCAAGCATCACAAGATCAATCTTTCTGATAAGAAAACTGTAGGCCCTTTTATTGATATCGATCACACCTTCTTGAAGAGGATGCATGTTGGTTTTCATGCTCAGGCTCCTCCTCATCCTACACCAGCTCCTACCTCATCTCTAGCCCAGTATTTTGCCTCTAGTTTCTCCTCTTCAGTTGTCGATCCTTATGCAGATATCCAAACTCAGCTGAGTGATCTTTCTCTGCACATTACTGCATCCATAGAGAAGATCCTTCTGAACCATGAAGCAATTTAGAACGAGCAACAAAACAACATAGCTTATGCATGCTCCTCCATCAGATATCTTTAGAGGTGTGGTGATTATAATTTCTCCAAGCACGATTGGCCTGTTCCTATTCCCTATGCTTATGGACAGTTTCTTCCTCCGACAGGTGCTCCTTTTGGTCCTTGTCAGCTCATCAGGAATCCCTTTGTGGCTTATCGCCCAGTTGCAGAGCCCAATGATGACATTGATGATGAAGAAGAAGATGCTTGACTCAGCCCTATTTTGATGTATGACAAAAATGGGGAGAAGTAGTAGTTATTTAAGTGACCTCCTTTTATTGGACACATGTTTATGTGTTGTTTATGACTTCACATTTATGTGATATTTATGTTGGAATCTTATTTTGATGATACTTGTTTTAGCTATAAAACTTTTATCTATTATTCTTGATTATAGCTCATGTGTTTGTCTTACCAACTTTTATGATGATTATCTTGTAATAATGATCATCTTGTACTTGGATGATGGTGGCTTTGGATGGATGGAGGAAAATGTTTATGCATAAGCTTTTATCTATCATATCTTGTTATGCATAAATGTGTTGCATAGATCTCATATGTTGAATATCACATCCTTATGCTTTAATTGATGATTTAGTCACGCATTGAATATCCTATTCCAGATTTTGATAATTATATGTCACGTTCTTTATGCATGCACATGTTTAGGGGGAGCTTCATTTAAAGCCTCTTCCGAATGTGTTTAAAATAATTCCATATATTTTGTTATCATCAAAAAGGGAGAGATTTTTTGCCCAAAAGTCATTTGCTCTAGTTTTGATGATGACAATCCCATGTAGTTATTTATTCTAATATTTCAATCCATATCATTTTCAGGTATTAAGATTGATTTCATGTTGAGTTTGCTTCTCCATAAAGACTCACAAGTTTATAAAACTCTCAAGAAGCTAATCCTAGAGATAAGCTAACAACATCAGTCATGGAATTCATTCTAAGAGACAAGCTCCAAGGGATTCTTTTCGGCAAAAAAAAGCTTTTTTTTTCCCTTTTAAATGTAAGATTTTTAGTTTGGTAAAACTAAGGATTGATGATATAGTTAGCTCTGGAGATTGACACAAACACACAAAGTATTAATTGGATTTTTCCTTCATGAGTTTTTTAAGATGGTATCAAAAGACTACAAGATAATTTTTGTTTGTATATGATTTATTTTTGAAAAATATTTCTTGTATTTAAAAGAGAGTTCACTTTTAGATAAAATATTAGTCCTGCTTCTTGAATTTTGTGTTGATCTCTGATCTCATAGTTTTGGACTTCACAATATAACATGAACTATATTTTGTTTCCTTTTGTTGAAAAATATATTGCAAAAAGAAAACAGAATTTCAAATAATTTTCTTAACAAAGCTTTTTGTCTTGGGTTGGTCGACTGGAAAGTCGACCGGGCAGTTGATCGGTGGATCGATCGAAGTGCACAAGAAAGTAATGGGCATCTCGGTCGACCAGTCAGTCGACTGACTGTATCCCATTTGCTCTTTGTTGGGATCGATCGACCAGCCAGTCCACCGACGCTGCCCAACGGTCAAAAATATAACTGTTGGCGGTCGACCGGGCGATCAACCGATCTACCTGTTTTGGCATTTTCTGCCCCAAATAGCTACATTGTTAATCTGTTGTTTAGAGGTTAATCAAAAATGGCTACATGGTTTTCTCTCTAGTATTTTGAATACATATAAATAGAAATCCTATAGATGATTAATATATATAGTTTTTAAGATTTATACTCATTTAGACTCAAAATTCTTCAAAAAAAGATTTCAAAAAGAGAAGTTTTCAAAACAAAGTCCACTTCAAATCTCTCTTGCTTGATTCCTAACTCCACTGATTTCAAATCATTCCTCACCACTATCTCAGACAACATATTCAGTTCTTTGTTATAGGATTGTATTTGTGAGCCACTTTTGGTGATCTAGGAAATGTCACATTTTTCATTGTTATTGAAAAATATTGCAGATGTTCATCGATTGTGAGGTGCTGCGGCACCGAGTGAGAGGATTTGTTAATCTAGTTCGTTCTTGTAAGAACATGTAGAGAGGTGATCTTGCAGGATCGAGTTCTAATAGAAATCCTTCACTGTGGTGAAGGCAGGGATGTAGAGCTGTGGTTCGGATCTTGAAATAAATCATTCTTGTTTGTGGTTGACTTCTATCGCTCTCTCTTATTCACTCTCTATTATTGCATGCTAATATTGTTCTATTTCATATTGTAATCTATACTCTTGTGCCATTATTATTGTGTAGAGATTATTACTTGCTAGTTTGCTAGAGATAGTTTTTAATTCTGCATTATTTGTCATCATTCTATAGCCATCACCTATTCACCCCTTCTAGGTGATTTACATGGGGTATTGATTTCATGGGATCATTTTTGTCTTCTTTTTCAAATTAATTTATCCTTGTTGCTGTTGATTATGTCTCTAAATAGGTAAAAGCTATTACCTTACCATCCAATGATGCATGAGAGGTGGTAAAATTTTTAAAGAAAAATATCTTCACAAGATTTGGTACACTAAGAGAAATCATTAGTGATGGTGAAAAATACTTTTGCAACCACCAATTTAAAATCTTATTGCTTAAATATTGAGTAAAGCACCGTGTGGCCACACCTTATCACTCACAAACAAGTAGCCAAGTGGAAGTGTCAAACATAGAGCTTAAGCGAATCTTAGAGAAGAAGGTGAATCCTTTAAAAAGAGATTGATCCTTAAAACTTGATGATGCATTATGGGCATATAGAACAACATTCAATACACCATTGGTATGTCTCCATACTATATGGTCCATGGTAAGACATGTTATCTTCCAATGGAATTTGATCACAAGGCATATTGGCCAATGAAGCTACTAAATTTTGATATGCAAACGTTGAGAGAGAAAAATTGTTGCAATTTAATGAGATGGAGGAATTTCACAACAATGACTATGAGAACGCAAAGATATATAAAGAAAGGACGAAGAGATGGCATGACAAGCACATTATGCGGAGAGAATTCATAAAAGAACAGAAAACACTTTTCTTCAACTCTCGATTGCAATTTTTTCCCGGCAAACTATGCTCAAGGTGGTCAGGACTATTTGAGGTAACTCAAGTTTTTCCACATGTAGCGATTGAGATTCATAGCGCAACAAAAGGAATGTTCAAAGCGAGTGGTGAAAGACTGAAACAATATATGAAAGGTGACATCAACACACACAAAGGATCCTTCTGCCTTGATGAGGCCCACTTGAGTGCACAAGAAAGTCTAACTAATGACTATAACTTAAAGCACTTCTTGGGAGGCAACCTAAGTTTTCTATTTTTTTTTTTCTTTTATTTCAATTTTAATTATTTGTTTCTTAGTTTAATTGTGTGTTTTCTATATGTCAGGTTCTCTACCAGATGTCAGCAGTGTAGGTGCAAAATGAATTACATAAATACACCAATAGGGACCAGCTAAAGATAGAGTGCTACAGGAGAAAAGTTCAACTGGGTAGCTGACTTTTTGGCTACGTAACTGAACTTTGACATCCAGATTAAGAAAAAAATTTACAGGTGAATACTTTCCATGATTTAAATATTCTCTATACTATATGAGATTTTTTTTATCTGGGTGATTGTTTCAGAAAAATTTTGGTCTTTCGGATATAATTTAATATGCTTATTTTGTGGGGATTGTTCTTTTTGTGCATGAGGACATGACACATCTTAGGTATAAGGGAGAGATTTTAGCACTTTTTGAAAATTTTCTTTAGGAGTTTCTATTTTTAGGGTCTTTATATTAGCTAACTTTTTTATATCTAGTTTCCATATGCAATTTGGTTCCTATAAAAAATTTCAAAAATTTCAAAATCAGTGTCTATATCACCCTAGGGTTTTGAAAGAGTCAAAAGTCAAAGGGTAATATAGGGATTGTGGAAAACTTTACTCCCTATATAAACTATCTTGACCTTTCTCTTTCTCCACGACACACGGAGCCTCAAGATTTCTACCAGAGTCTCTTGCAACAGAGGGAAGAAACCTGGAAGCTCCACCACCTGATCCACGCATCAAGGAAAGAAGTCGGTTGAGCAGCCAAAATCTTGGCTACACAGTCGAACCCCTGCAGATCTACCCCCCCCCCCCCCCGAATTTTTCAAGGGCAATATGTTTCCTGATCTTTATATTCTACATAGATCCATTTACTGTTTTCAATTCATGGCTAAGATATTTGCTGATCGTAAGTTCTTTCTCACATTTGAAACATTAGTATGTATTTCATGAACAAATTAGGGCTAGGAGTTGGAATTATCTGCTGCATGTTAACACCTTTGAATTCTATATCCCTATCATTTTGCAGGAATTGTATAACGGGTTTAAAGAGAATAGCATTGATTCAGACCATGGGATAATTGAGGTGAAATGGAGAGGGGAATTAAAAATTGTGCATTTACGAACAATTTAGGAGTTAACGGGTATTTCTCTTGGTGAAAGTGGGATTCAAAGTCATGAAAACCTTTGGGATTACATGCATCTAATGGGAGGTTATAGTAATTCAACTTAAGGAGGAGGGGTTAGTGCTAAATCAGTGGATAGAAATGTGTATGCTTTAAGTAGATTGTTGCACCAAAATATTTTAGGTGTTTTACAGGTTTCGTCTTTTTACAACCAAGAATTGCATATTGTGTACATATTGATGGCTAAGGAGAAAAACTTTTGCATATGCCGAATACTTTTAGACACCATTGGTAGTGCTAAAGATGCGCATAGGATGTTTCTTCCATTACCTTTATTTGTAACCCAAATTTACAAAGAATGGATGTAGGATGCGAATTTAATTCGGCCATGCAGGAAAGAGTGAAAATTGTGACTGAATCTATTTCTTCTTCTTATAAAGCTTCCTTACAAATAGATTGGACTCCTGCTAAGTTGTAAGAGCATGTTGTCATTGCATCTTCATCATCTAGTGAATCGAAATATGAAGATTATAAATTCTTTGAACAAGAACTACTGAAGAACAATAGGGCATTCATGACATTAATTTGGGAAGGGATAAAACGAACATATAAGAAGATTAAGGGGAAAAAGAGAAGAAGGAAGAGCCACAAATTAGGAGGACACGTTTCGAGGGTGGTAGTAGTCATGGAAAAAGAGGAGGCACACACGAGGGGGAGTTGTAGGTATAGATTTTATTTTATTTTATTTTATTTTATTTGAGATTATTTTTAGCCATTTTCTTTATATATATATATATTGAAAAACAAATTTTGTGGCTAGTCGATCAAGTTGTAAGGGAATTAGTAACCATATACTTGAATTGGATAGGAATATCAACATGAAGGAATCCTAAATCCTTTGAGTACAGATGAAAAATCTTAAAGTTTATTGCCATCTAGACTTTGTTAACTTGAATATGTATTTTCTCTACACTTACACATTAGTTTAAGCTGATATGATGAGTATTACTTAATATTTCAATAATAATCAATAAAAAGAAGAAAAACTTAATTATTGATTAGCTAGATACTTTGGCTTCAAGAAGCCTTAGTATTTACGTGAAAGATAGCTAGGTAAATTAAAAAAAAGAGTTAAAGTTATATGTATTAATAAGTCTAATGATCAATTAGTTAAGTATCTTATCCTCAAGAAGACTTGATATTTTCTTGAAAGAGAGTTGGATGAGTTATATGTTGTAGACTGTCCAAAAATCACTGAGGAAAAGTCATCAGAAAGCAGAGTCCAAACTCCAGACGCAGGGCTAATCATGCCACCATCTCAGCACCAAGACGCGAGGGTCGAAAACCTCGTCTCAGCATTACTGCAGTAGCATCACTACAGTACCAAGACGCAAGGGTCGAAACCTGTGTCTCTACTTTACCACAATAACCAAGACGCAGAGCCTGGAGCCCACGTCTCACACAAAGCTTGACGCAGAACTTGAAGCTCACATTTCAACCAAATACAAAGTTCAAGCATTACCTCAATGGCTAAACGCGAGGCCCGAAGCCCGCGGTTCAACTACAGAGGAACCCTGCGTCTCGGTTATAACTGCCCTCATTACTGGGTCAATTACTGCCCACGTAATGAGGGAGTTAACCCCCATTATGGAGTGTTTTTAGGGGACACTTTTACCCCCTGAAACCTCTATAAATAGCCCTGTTTGCTATGAAAGAGAGGGCGGGGGAAAAATCTAGTCAGAAGAACTTCGGTTCTAAGCCGTAGAAGGATTAAGATATCCAGCTAAAAGAAAGAGAGAGTTCAACTCTTCTAACAACTTATTGCGTTCAAGATTATTCTTGCCTAAAGTTTCTTTGAGATTCTTGTTGGACAGAAGCTGTGTTACTTCATCCACCATCCAAAGAGAAGATCCCCAAGAAGTATCGACATTTACCCGGTCAACGAAAAATAAGATTCACTTTCCATCGCCACATCAAGAACCCGTATATACAAAGGGGAGATTTGAGCTTGAATATCTCCCATCTCTTGTAAAAGGATTATTGATTCGTTGTAATTTTCTTTACCATCAAATAAAGAATTTACACTTTGATCTTCAATTTTCCCACCAAAAAGAGATGGCGACTCTATTGGAGACCACTTTCTCTACCGATGAGCAAGTCGTGGCACAGGGTGACGTCACCTATATAGAAAAATGGTCGAATCACTCATCGTCGAGTTTGACCAGGCAAAGTATGAAGAGTTCCTCTTTTCCAGCTCAAAAAGCCCTAGGGCGCGGCAGTACTAGAAGGTTTCCTTGAGGATCCGCTCTCAAGTTCGCTCTGAGATCCCTTCATATGCGACTGACAAGAAGAGTGCCATGGCTAACCACATCACGCGTAACACCCGCGTCAACGTCTCTCCCACAAGATCCGCGGGGTAAGCATTGCTGATATTCAGCCCCTTCATGCCCAAACTCTTCCTCAGTTCTGGGTTACCAGGTGTTCCCAGCAACCCGTACGGTGTAACTGGAATGTTGAACGCCAACAGAGACGACGTGCGCATCAATTACAGGCGCAAGAAGCTGGAACAACAATCTGCCCAGCAGATACAAAACGCGAGGCTCAAGCCCGTGTCTTTTCTGAGTTGCATCAGACGCACTACGTCCATGTATGGAGACCAAAACGCGAAGCCTAACAGACATGCATTTCTGAGACTTTACTTCCCAAACGTAACATTCAGCTGGGCGAGGGCTATGCTTCTTCTCAGAGACACAAGACCCGCGTCTCTACAACCAGATGCGGAATTGAGAAAACCCGCATGTCTCAACCGTTGCTGACCAAACACGACAATCAGCAATGTGAGGTCCACGTCTTTGCTCAGCAGAGGCACAAGACCCACGTTTCGAAGTCAAAATGCAAGAGTTGCGCCTGTTCTGCACAACGTGAGCTCCACATTTTTGAACCCTACGTCTCAGATTCTCGACGTAAGAGTGACTCTCAGAAAATGAAAAGCCCTCGGTAACCTGAGGCCAATCTCTTTGATCCCTGATTGAGATTTTAGAATTTGTAAATAAGAAGAATGAGTTGTAGAGTTCTTAGTCTCAATGCTATCCGCTGTAGCAAGGGCCAAAGCGGGTCGTGATCCTCAGGGAAGGATGCGATGCAAGCTTTTCGGCCGATTCCTCTGTATGCTTTGTATAAAACAAAGAAGGGATTAGATTTGAAGTGTATATGAATAAAGAAGTATGGTTTTACTGATCTACTACCACAACCCACCATGCAAGCCTTGGATGTTAAATTTCATCTTGAGATAAATGTGATTTACCCTAGATTATTAAGAGTGATTCAAGCAAGAAAATATGATACTTGAATCTAACTAAGTTGCATTATCAAAAACTAAACAATGTTTCATCTTAACATCTAAGTACAGCTTAAGAAAATACTAATCTTAAATTTAGGCTGTCCTAGTTCTTAAGTATGAAGGCATGAGGAGTTATTTAAATGTGCAACCTAGATTAAGAGATCTAATCATCAGTTTAATCTTCAAGAAAAACAATCTTTAGACCTAGGGTTTCTAAAAACTAGTCATCAATCGATTCAAATCCTAACTTGCCCTAGGGTTGCTTAAGACATCAGCAAACCACACAAAGAATTAGTTAGATATCATTTGTTTTTTTATATTGTTTTTTTATTTTCTTTTTTAATTAGAAGAAAAGAAGAAGAAACAAAAGCAAGAGATCACAAATGATAACCGAAGCAATTAATCGCAGAGAAAAGAAATAAAAATTGACAATAATTAAATATGCAAAAGAAAGTAACCTTTATTCGAAAGTATGTCTCCAAATACAAGCTCCTTCTTCTCTACAAAGCCTTTAAAACGAAATTACAACGTGCAGAAATTTAAGAAAAAGCTAAAGGAAAACCCTAATCTTCTCTGGATCCCCTCCCTGTTGCGTCTGCAGGGGTATTTATAGGTGCAGAAGGTGATAGAGTCCCGGATAAACTCCTCCACGAAATCTGTTCCCTGGACTCATCTTGTTTGCCGTGGAAACGCGGCTTGGGCCGCGTTTCCGCAACCATATAGTGGCAGATGGCCACGCGCTTTGGCGCGTGGCTTCTCCTGGTCCGTCCATCTGGGCGTATGCTTCTGGAAGCTGGATCCTGGCTCTTCATTTTGGATTTTCGAGATAACTTAGAAATCAAGTTACCCTAAATCCAAATCCCTTCAAAAACGAATCTCATCCTTGCACTCATATTTATCCTCATCCACCAAGCATTTAGGGTAGAATAGAATTCTATCCTTTCTCTCTTTATAGTATTTGCAATTTTTACAATTTGTATTTGCACTTTTGACTTCTTGTAATTGCACTTTGCACCTGGGCTTGGACTTGGCTTGGATATGGGCTTTTCGGCTTCATTAAGCTTTAATTCTTTATTTAATTCAATACTGAAGGCCTGCACACATTAAATAACAAAATATTATTAAATGTGCAGAATTATATTAATAAATATGAAAATGTGATGGTAAATATGATGATAAAAATACACTTTTCACTACCAATCACACCCCCACACTTATCTTTTGCTCGTCCTCGAGTAAAAAAAATCAAAAAGAAAAAGAAAAACTAATCTAGCTAACTCACTTTCGTAGGAATCACGGTTGCACTTAGCACGTGCAACAAGCCGTTAAACCCCTAGGTTACCCTAGAGGACGAGTGTTGTCTCGTGAGGGTTTTCAGCGGATTACACCCACAAAATCCATAAAAAGGAAAATATTCGAATTATATTTGAAGAGACTAAGTAGTCTATAAGTTTTAGGATTATCATTTTTATTCATTCTTAAACTTAGTCTTAATAAAGTGAATTGTTATTTATTTTAGGTAAGGATCAAAATTAAATGTTTGTATAGTCTTTTCGTTACCAAAAATCATATGCATCCTTGTAACTTTGCTAGGAATTCCTTAACTTGGACTCTCATGCCTCTTTATTATTTTTATAACTTCATCTAATTTTCTTTCGTGTAAGTATCAAGGCTTCTTGAGGCCCTCATACCTAACTAATTGATTATTAGATATGTTAATAAATTTTTTTTTTAGCATGTATAACTCATCTAATTTTCTTTCGTGTAAGTATCAAGGCTTCTTGAGGCCCTCATACCTAACTAATTGACTAATAGATGTGTTAATACATGTATAATATTTCTCAGTTTTCTTAGGCTTTCTAATCCACCCATGTAGCGAACTTAAAGTCGGTGGCTCCCAAACCGGTAGGTTTTAGGGCACCAGGTGAGAAAATACCCCGCGGACTCAAATTCGAGTGAACTAGGCCACAAAACTAAGGGCTTTATTTTATTTAGTATTTTATTCAGAACCTCACCTTTAGGCGTGAATACTTATGCTTGTTGAGGCACATGTATCCAGCTTAATTAGTGATATATATTATTATTTTTTATGAGGCACAAGGGTCTTTGTTTTGGAATCCTATATATGCACTAGGTATGCACATTTCATTAAGGTAAATATCAAGACTAATTATTTATTCAATTTCTCCTCCTATACCTAAAAATTAAACAATTTATTTATTTTGACCAAGTTTTTTGAAATCTTAATTATGACTTTCCTAATTCTTAAAACTAACTTAGATTTCTTTGAAGAAATAAGTCAAAGTATTATCCTTTTTATAATTAAATTTTTTTTTAAGAATAAATAAAGAGAAAAAGAAAAAATATTTCTATTTTTTTATATAATTTTTTTATATATTACATACCCTTCCCCCACACTTGTTTATGCATTGTCCCTAATGTATGAATGAAATGCATGGATGCATGAACTGGCAGAAAGATATAGTTACCGATACAGTGGGTCAAAAAGACCCATGGCTGCATTTACTTCCGGTACTGACTCCAAAAAGATTTTAAGACGTTGACCATTTACCTTGAATGCATTGCCATTTTTGGGGTCGTAGATCTCTATGGCTCCGTGTGGAAACACAGTCTTAACAATGAAGGGCCCTGTCCATCTTGACTTCAACTTGCCGGGAAAGAGATGAAGTCTAGAGTTATAGAGTAAAACTTTTTGTCCTTGGATAAAAGTTTTTCTCGTGATGAACTTATCATGAAAGACCTTAACCCTATTCTTCGCAATTTTCGCATTGTCGTATGCTTCGTTCCTCAATTCCTCAAGTTCAGAAATTTGCAATTTCCGAAGCTCACCGACCTTATCTAGATCGAGATTCAGCTGCTTAATTGCCCATAGGGCCCGGTGCTCTAGCTCAACAGGAAGGTGGCAAGCCTTTCCAAAAAACTAGTCTGTAGGGAGACATTCTTAGAATCGTCTTAAAGGCAGTCCTATATGCCCATAGGGCATCCACCAGTTTGGTGGACCAGTCCTTCCTATTCTAATTCACAGTTTTCTCCAAGATAAGCTTGACTTGCCTATTGGAAACTTCTACCTGTCCGCTAGTTTGAGGATGGTAGGGCGTAGACAACTTGTGAGTTATGGCGCATTTTCGCATAAGAGCCTCAAAAGTTCTATTGCAAAAATGCGTACCATTGTCACTAATAATGGCACGAGGGTTCCAAAGCGCGAGATGATATTTTCTTTCAAGAATTTGACAACAACTTTGTTGTCATTTGTCTTGCAAGGAACGGCTTCAACCCATTTTGATACGTAGTCTACGGCCAACAAGATGTATTGGTGCCCAAACGAATTAGGGAAGGGTCCCATAAAATCAATGCCCCAGACATCGAAAAGTTCTACTTCTAGAATTGGATTTAGGGGCATCATATTTCGTTTGGAAATTCTTCCTATCATTTGACATCTTGTGCAAGTTTTGCAATACTCGAATGCGTCTTTGAACACAGTTGGCCAATAAAAGCCACTTTGCAGAATCTTTTCGGCAGTTTTGCGAGGACCAAAGTGTCCACCGCAAGCGAACTCATGACAAAAGGCTAGAACGCTTCTAGTCTCCTCATCGGGGACACATCTCCTAATAATTTGGTCGCTACAATATTTGAAAAGGTATGGATCTTCCCATATGTAATACCGGACATGAGACAAGAACCAGTATCTATCCTATTTTAACCAATTAGGTGGTGTTTGGTTTGTGACTAAGTAATTTACTATGTCAGCAAACCATGGCTCCTTAGAGATAGCTAAAAGTTGTTCATCGGGGAAATTGTCATTGATGGGCAGTTCGTCAGAAGGTGCGTTTGGCACACGAGAGAGATGGTCTGCGACAACATTTTCAACACCTTTTTTATCTCGAATTTCGAGATCAAATTCTTGAAGGAGGAGGATCCAACGAATGAGTCGGGCCTTCGCATCCTTTTTTATCATAAGGTATCGAAGTGCAGAATGGTCGGTGAAAATCGTGGTCTTGGTCCCAAGTAGGTATGGGCGGAATTTCTCCAAAGCGAACACTACTGCCAAGAATTCCTTCTCGGTTGTAGTATAGTTCATTTGGGCGCCATTGAGTGTCCTACTCGAATATTAGATCACGTGCTGCTTGCTATCCTTACGCTGTCCTAAGACAGCACCTATCGCAAAATCTGAGGCATCGCACATGATCTCAAAAGGCTTGGACCAGTCCGGAGGTGAGATGATAGGTGCAGAAATAAGTTCCACTTTCAACTTTTCCCACACACTATTGCACCTATCGTCAAATATAAAGGGCGCGTCTTTAGCTAGAAGGTTTGTAAAGGGTCTAGCAATTTTGCTAAAATCCTTAATGAACCTACGATAAAACCCAGCGTGTCCTAAGAAAGACCGAATGTCCTTCACACATCGTGGAATTGGAAGTTTGGCTATGATATCCACCTTAGCCTTGTCCACTTTTATCCCTTCCCTAGATATCTCATGACCTAGGACAATCCCATGCTGCACCATGAAGTGGCACTTTTCCCAATTGAGGGTCAAGTTCTTTTCGGTGCATCGATTCAGTACTAGCTCCAAATGATGGAGACAATGGTCAAATGAATTTCCATAGACGGAGAAGTCGTCCATGAAAATCTCTACAAAGCGCTCGACCATATCAAAAAACAGGCTTAACATACAACGTTGGAATGTGGCGGGGGCATTACATAAGCCGAAAGGCATTCGATGGTAGCCAAATGTCCCAAATGGGCACGTGAACGTTGTCATTTCTTGGTCCTCTGGGGCTATAGGGATTTGGTTATACCCTGAATAACCGTCCAAGAAACAATAATACTCATGACCGGCTAATCGTTCCAGCATTTGGTCGATAAATGGGAGAGGAAAATGATCTTTCCTAGTGGCGGCGTTCAACTTGCGATAGTCTATGCATACTCGAACCTTAGTAAGCAATCGTGTTTGCACTAACTCATGCTTGTCATTCTCTACCACAGTAAAGCTAGACTTCTTAGGGACCACATGCATTGGGCTAACCCATTCGCTATCAGAAATGGGATAAATGATCCCATTATCTAACAGTTTCACTATTTCGGCGTGTACAGCCTCCTGCATGAGTGGGTTTAACCTACGCTGTGGATCCCTCTTCGGTTTAACCCCTTCCTCTAGATGAATATGATGCTGGTCTATCGTAGGGCTCAGTCCCTTGATATGTGCCATAGTCCAACCAATGGCTTCCCTATGTCTCCTAAGGGTTGCCAGTAGGTCTTCCTCTTGCCTATTAGTCAAATTAGGTGCAACTATGACCGGTAACGTCTCTTGTTCACCTAGATAGGCGTACTTAAGATGTTTAGGCATGGCTTTTAACTCCAAAGAAGGAGGTGGCTCGATGGGTGGAGCTGTTAAGCTAGAATCTCCCATCTCTATAGAACTCAGATTTGATTCCCATTCGATCTCATCAAGGCTAGAATCTATTAATTTTTTTCTTTTTGTTTGCTTATTTGTTTGTTTTCTTTTTCTTTGTTTGTGTTTGTGTGATATGGCATATAATAATAATTTTTCAATTTTAATCCATATTACACACCACCCTCTTTTTCGGATATTACCAACCCGGCATATCATAACTTTGACCAACCTAGTGTGCCGGAATGGTCTTATCCGAATGAATATAACCCATGACCCCCATCTTATGACCATAATTTTCATACCACTTTCAACTCTTCACAGAGTTCATGGGGTTTCGCTTCCCCCGAGTCCAATTTTCAACCAACTTGTCCTTCGTATCCACCTTGTCCACAATATTCCCAAGATTCATACTCAGATCCACCCATCCAGAATAGAAAACCATCTATCTTGGAAATGATGAGTATGCATGAGTCCAAGCAACAATTACCATCAATCTTTGACATGATGATGCGTGAGTCCGAGCAACAATCACAGAATCTGACTGACTCACAACTTCATCACGATTGTCCCAACAACACTTCCTCTTTTCAAGTCCAATCACAAAATGATGCACCAATCGACTATGAAAAGATGCTTGAAGCCATGACTCAGGCTAGATTAGATCGTGATCATGAAATAGATATGATGGTTCAATCTTTGCGTTCTCACCGTTCGGCCAATTCTGATATCGCTGACCACTCTCTTAGAGCCGAAGAGTCACGTTGCTTTGGACAACAAGATTCTAATTCAGTACCATCATTTGAACTTGCCGAAACTCCAATTTTTTATAGTTTGGCAAGTTTTCCTTTACTGAAATAGAACTTGAGCATGAATATGAGCATGAACCCCACCTTGATGATTCAATTTTGCTTCCTGATTCAATAATGACTCCGGTGTCTCCACCTGATTTCACTTTTTCCGAGTCAACATTGGATCTTGTGCCTATTCATCATGAAATTGAATCACCCATTTTTGATGATCATATTGAACTTGACCAATTTTATAATTTTGAAAGTCCTATGGATAAATTGGCAAGTTCTCATTTTTATGATATTGAATTCAATGAGATATGTGACCTAGATTCTCAAATCTGTGATCAAGTTCAAATTCCCGAATCATTATTGACTCCTGTTTTGTTACCCAACTTAGGTAATCTTTTAGAGTCAGTTTTGATTCCCACACCTATCATTCCTGAACTTGAATCACCAATATTGAGTCACATTCCATTGTGGGAAGATGATTGTGGACTTGAGTTTCAACTTATTGATTTGGACCCACTTCTTGAACCTAGCCCGACTCCTGAACCATTACTTGATTTAAGTTTCTTTCCTGAGTCGGTATTCATTCCCGTACTTATGACGTCCAAGTCAATCATTCCATCTTTTCACACTCCATTTTGGGACAAGGCGGTTGACACAATTGACTCTGAAAATAATTATGAAATTTGGAAATTTGATGGGGTGGAATTGTTAAAAAAGATCATACATACATTTTAGTGGGTTATACAAGAGAAATTTCTAGTGGGTTCCTCCGAATACCACATTATCTTGATTGGGTAGCAACACTTGGCCCAATTAGACCACCACCGGAACCACCACCTTGAGGTAACTTCTGACCTCCCTTCTTCTTTTTCATGCATACATGCATACATTCATACATTGAGGATAATGCATGAGATAAGTGTGGGGGGAGGCTTTACTAACATACTAACATAGGTAGATAAAAAAAAATTAAAAAATTTTTTTTATAAAAAGGACAATATTTTAACTTATTTTTTTGAAAGAAATCTAAGTTACTCTTAAGAATTAGGAAAATCATGATTAGAATTTCTAAAATTTGATCAAAATATATAAATTGTTGAAATTTTAGGTATAGGAGGAGAAATTGAATAAGTAATTAGTCTTGATTTTTACCTTAATGAAATGTGCATACCTAATGAATATCTAGGATTCTAAGACAAAGACTCGTGTGCCTCATAAAAAAAAAACAAAGAAGTTCACCAATTAAGCTGGATACATGTGCCTCAAAAAGAATAAGTATTCACGCCTAAAGGTGATTTTATAAAATAAAGTCCTTGGTTTTGTAGCCTAGTTCACTCGAATTTGAGTCCGTGGGGTGTTTTCTCACCTGGTGCCCTAAAACCAATCAGTTTGGGAGTCACCGACTTTAAGTTCGCTACATGGGTGGATTAGAATGCCTAAGAAAACTAAGAAATATAATATATGATTAACACATCTAATAGTCAATTAGTTAGGTATGAGGGCCTCAAGAAGCCTTGATACTTACACGAAAGAAAATTAGATGAGTTATACATGTTAAAAAGAAAAGAAAAAAATATTATATTAACACATCTAATAGTCAATTAGTTAGGTATGAGGGCCTCAAGAAGCCTTGATACTTACACGAAAGAAAATTAGATGAGTTATAAAAAAATAATAATAATAATAAAGAGGCATGAGAGTCCAAGTTAAGGAATTCCTAGCAAAGATTTACAAGGATGCATATGATTTTTGGTAACGAAAAAACTATACAAACATTCAATTTTGATCCTTACCTAAAATAAATAACAATTCACTTTATTAAGACTAAGTTTAAGAATGAATAAAAATGATAATCCTAAAACTTATAGACTACTTAGTCTCTTCAAATATAATTCGAATATTTTCTTTTTATGGATTTTGTGGGTGTAATCCACTGAAAACCCTCACGAGACAACACTCGTCCTCTAGGATAACCTAGGGGTTTAACGGCTTGTTGCACGTGCTAAGTGCAACCGTGATTCCTACGAAAGTGAGTTAGCTAGATTAATTTTTCTTTTTCTTTTTGATTTTTTTTACTCGAGGACGAGCAAAAAGATAAGTGTGAGGGTGTGATTGGTAGTGAAAAGTGCATTTTTATCATCATATTTACCATCACATTTTCATATTTATTCATATAATTCTGCACATTTACTAATATTTTGTTATTTAATGTGTGCAGGCCTTGAGTATTGAATTAAATAAAGAATTAAAGTTTAATGAAGCCCAAAAGCCCATATCCAAGCCCAAGTCCAAGCCCAGGTGCAAAAGTGCAATTACAAGAAGTCAAAAGTGCAAATACAAATTGTAAAAATTGCAAATACTACAAAGAGGGAAAGGATAGAATTCTATTCTACCCTAAATACATGGTGGATGAGGATAAATAAGAGTGCAAGGATGAGATTCGTTTTTGAAGGGATTTGGATTTAGGGTAACTTGATTTCTAAGTTATCTCGAAAATCCAAAATGAAGAGCCAGGATCCAGCTTCCAGAAGCATACGCCCAGATGGACGGACTAGGAGAAGCCACGCGCGAAAGCGCGTGGCCATCTGCCACTGTATGGCCGCGGAAACGCGGCCCAAGCCGCGTTTCCGCGGCAAACAAGATGAGTCCAGGGAACAGATTTCGTGGAGGAGTTTATCCGGGGCTCTATCACCTTCTGCACCTATAAATACCCCTGCAGACGCAACAGGGAGGGGATCCAGAGAAGATTAGGCTTTTTCTTTAGCTTTTTCTTAAATTTCTGCACGTTGTAATTTCGTTTTAAAGGCTTTGTGGTGAAGAAGGAGCTTGTATTTGGAGACATACTTTCAAATAAAGGTTACTTTCTTTTGCATATTTAATTCTTGTCAATTTTATTTCTTTTCTCTGCGATTAATTGCTTCGGTTTTCATTTGTGATCTCTTGTTTTGTTTCTTCTTCTTTTCTTCTAATTAAAAAAGAAAATAAAAAAACAATATAAAAAAAACAAATGATGTCTAACTAATTCTTTGTGTGGTTTGTTGATCTCTTAAGCAACCCTAGGGCAAGTTAGGATTTGAATCGATTGATGACCAGTTTTCAGAAACCCTAGGTCTAAAGATTGTTTTTCTTGAAGATTAAACTGATGATTAGATTTCTTAATCTAGGTTGCAGATTTAAATAACTCCTCATGCCTTCATACTTAAGAACTAGGACAGCCTAAATTTAAGATTAGTCTTTTCTTAAGCTGTACTTAGATGTTAGGATGAAACATTGTTTAGTTTTTGATAATGCAACTTAGTTAGATTCTAGTATCATATTTTCTTGCTTGAATCACTCTTAATAATCTAGGGTAAATCACATTTATCTCAAGATGAAATTCAACATCCAAGACTTGCATGGTGGGTTGTGGTAGTAGATCAGTAAAACCATACTTCTTTATTCATATACACTTCAAATCTAATCCCTTCTTTGTTTTATTCAAAGCATACAGAGGAATCGGCCGAAAAGCTTGCATCGCATCCTTCCCTGAGGATCATGACCCGCTTTGGCCCTTGCTACAGCGGATAGCATTGAGACTAAGAACTCTACAACTCATTCTTCTTATTTACAAATTCTAAAATCTCAATCAAAATTTTAACCTAAGTTAGGGTAGACCTATGACCTAGACGACTCCTAACTGGTTAGACTGTCCACAGGAGGTAGGGTGTAGACTTTGACCACAAGTTAATCAGCCAGGTCAGGGCAAGATTGGTGGGAGGTTTTCCGTCAAAGACGTTCCTTAATTAAATAACCACCAATCTTCGGGCTTTCGGCCCTCAATCCCCTTCCTAGACACTGATTTGGCAGGAGTCAAATTCCAACACCGTTCCCCCTTCGGATAATCTCCTAATTGAGTCCGAGATGTCCCTAGGACCAACGTCTACTCATTTTTAGTTAGGCTTGGGTTAGTGAGTGAGGAGATTGTTTGTGGGCCAAGGAAGGGTGATGAAATCCCCACCTTATCTTATTTATAGTACATGCCCTTAAGTCAATTTAGTGCACGTAAAGCAATAGATAAATATTCACTCAAAGCAGAAAATCAGCCAAGGGTGTTTCCTAGTCTATATGCAATGCGAACGTACCTTGTCTCCAGCACTCTTCAACAAAAATTAAAAAAAATTAAATAGACACGTGCCTATATGCAACGGTCTAATTTTTTTTATTTTTCAACAAATAAGTTACTGTTAATTAGTTAGCAGTATGCAGGGTGATCACAGAAACTATTTAACAGAGCAGAAAAACCAAATTTGCAAATTGCAGCAACTTGCAGAAAACTGAATCAGTAATGAACTACTAAGGCCGCGGAAACGCGACTTTTGCCGCGGAACCGCGGCTCTGTAGTAGGCCCTGTTGCTCTGCCTTCGAGGGCAGAGGCACAGAGTTACTGTATGTCCTTGCTGCTGTTAGTTTTCCTGTTCTCCAAACCTGCAAAAAGAAAAAAATAAAAGAATAATTAGTTTTTTTTATTTTTTATAGAGAAACTTACCGTCCCTCCCCGGCAACGGCGCCAAAATTTTGATTGAGATTTTAGAATTTGTAAATAAGAAGAATGAGTTGTAGAGTTCTTAGTCTCAATGCTATCCGCTGTAGCAAGGGCCAAAGCGGGTCGTGATCCTCAGGGAAGGATGCGATGCAAGCTTTTCGGCCGATTCCTCTGTATGCTTTGAATAAAACAAAGAAGGGATTAGATTTGAAGTGTATATGAATAAAGAAGTATGGTTTTACTGATCTACTACCACAACCCACCATGCAAGTCTTGGATGTTGAATTTCATCTTGAGATAAATGTGATTTACCCTAGATTATTAAGAGTGATTCAAGCAAGAGAATATGATACTGGAATCTAACTAAGTTGCATTATCAAAAACTAAACAATGTTTCATCCTAACATCTAAGTACAGCTTAAGAAAAGCCTAATCTTAAATTTAGGCTGTCCTAGTTCTTAAGTATGAAGGCATGAGGAGTTATTTAAATGTGCAACCTAGATTAAGAAATCTAATCATCAGTTTAATCTTCAAGAAAAATAATCTTTAGACCTAGGGTTTCTGAAAACTGGTCATCAATCGATTCAAATCCTAACTTGCCCTAGGGTTACTTAAGAGATCAGCAAACCACACAAAGAATTAGTTAGACATCATTTGTTTTTTTATTTTGTTTTTTATTTTCTTTTTTAATTAGAAGAAAAGAAGAAGAAACAAAACAAGAGATCACAAATGAAAACCGAAGCAATTAATCGCAGAGAAAAGAAATAAAAATTGACAAGAATTAAATATGCAAAAGAAAGTAACCTTTATTCGAAAGTATGTCTCCAAATACAAGCTCCTTCTTCTCCACAAAGCCTTTAAAACGAAATTACAACGTGCAGAAATTTAAGAAAAAGCTAAAGAAAAACCCTAATCTTCTCTGGATCCCCTCCCTGTTGCGTCTGCAGGGGTATTTATAGGTGCAGAAGGTGATAGAGTCCCGGATAAACTCCTCCACGAAATCTGTTCCCTGGACTCATCTTGTTTGCCGCGACCATACAGTGGCAGATGGCCACGCGCTTTGGCGCGTGGCTTCTCCTGGTCCGTCCATCTGGGCGTATGCTTCTGGAAGCTGGATCCTGGCTCTTCATTTTGGATTTTCGAGATAACTTAGAAATCAAGTTACCCTAAATCCAAATCCTTCAAAAACGAATCTCATCCTTGCACTCATATTTATCCTCATCCACCAAGCATTTAGGGTAGAATAGAATTCTATCCTTTCTCTCTTTGTAGTATTTGCAATTTTTACAATTTGTATTTGCACTTTTGACTTCTTGTAATTGCACTTTTGCACCTGGGCTTGGACTTGGGCTTGGATATGGGCTTTTGGGCTTCATTAAGCTTTAATTCTTTATTTAATTCAATACTCAAGGCCTGCACACATTAAATAACAAAATATTATTAAATGTGCAGAATTATATGAATAAATATGAAAATGTGATGGTAAATATGATGATAAAAATGCACTTTTCACTACCAATCAATCCCCCTCCCACGGATCTAAGAGACTATTTGACAAAGAAAAGGAGTGCTAATCAGATAACTCCATCTTGTTGCTGTGAACGGCTTATCACGGCAATGTTCTCTGAATGCTGTTGTAGCTTACATGCAAGCAAACAGTCGGTATTCAGATGATTGACCTTGATCTCTCGATCAGCCAAGAGGTGTCGCTCCCACAGAAAGAGAGCCTTCTCTGACGTGAAGTACCCGGAAGTCACTGCAAACATTGCAAGCAGGAGTGGGGGTAGTACTGGTATCCCCACAGAACTACATGATCCCTCGTGCATTATCATTAACCGAGCCATGCTCCAACAATGAAGTGGAATACAATGCCCTCTTGATTAGAATGCAAATCACCGATAAGATTGGCATTAAAAATCTCGAAGCATACAGTGACTCTAAACTCATTGTTAACCAAGTTCGCGGAGAGTATGAAGTCAGGCATGAAGACTTAGTACCCTATTTCAACGCAACTATCTCTATGGCCGAAAGGTTCGAAAACTTTTACATCGATCATGCACCACGCAAGCAAAATGTGCACGCAGATGCACTGGCATCTCTTGTAGCCTCCTTCGCCCTTCCAGCTGGGGTAGTAGAGATAATACTTGTCTACAGCCACAACTTGTATTGCCCAAGAACCACTTTTGAAGATCACCAAAAGCCGATAAGAGACTGTCAAGCCAAAGAAGCTTTAGAGACTTCAACAGGTCCAGAACTCAGGGATTGGTGATTTTCGTATATTGACTATACACTGTATGACATACATCCTGATGATCCCAAAGAGGCGGCTGTCATTAGAAGGAATGCCCCCCCAAATTCTACTATAAGGCGATCACGCAAATACTGTATCGCCGATCGTATGATGGGATCCTCCTCTGCTGTTTGTCGTAAAAGAAGGCACAAGAAGTACTCAAAGAAGCACATGATGGCATGTGTGGAGCACCTCAACCTGGTCTGAAGCTTGGGATCGACTCCGAAGACTGGGATATTATTAGCCTAAGATGATCCCTGATGCCATCACTTACGCTAAACGGTGTCACACCTGTCAGGTCCATGGTGACTTCATCCATCAAGCACCAGGATATCTTCGCTCTACAACCTCAACCTGGCCATTTGAGATGTGGGGAATGGACGTGGTCGACCCTATCAGCCCATCTTGATCCAAAGGACATCGATTCATTTTAACTAGAACTGACTATTTCTCTAAATGGGCTGAAGCTATTCCCTCGAGGGAGGTAAAAGCATCTGACGTGGACAAATTCGTTAAACATCACGTCATTTACCGCTTTGGTGTACCACGACGGATTGTTCATGATAATGGGCCCAGTTTGTTAGCCAGGCTTTTCAGAGTTTCTGCAACAAGTTCAGAACCAGAGTGTGTCCTTAACGGCATACTGCCCAGCCGCTAACGGCCTCGCAGAAGCTTTCAATAAGACTATTGGGAAACTTCTCATGAAATCCATCTCGAAAAGCCAAGTGACTGGGACGACAAGTTAGGTGAATGCTTATGGGCCTATCGCACGACAGTTCGAACCCCGACGAAGGCTACACCTTTCTCCTTGATATATGGGTGTGAAGCTGTACTCCCATTAGAAATCCAAATCCCATCTCTACATGTTGCCTTGATAGTAGAGATGATAAATGAGGAGAAGTATCGACTGCGACTCCAAGAGCTGGAGGCTTTGGACGATAAACGCCTGCAAGCTCAACAGCAGATCGAGCTCTATCAAGCTCGAATTACCAGAGCCTTCAACCAGAAAGTCAATGAGCAAACTTTCAAGATTGGCGACCTTGTCTTAGCTGTCAGAAGACCTATGATGATGACGCATAAGACCAAAGAAAAGTTATAGCCCAAATGGGAAGGACCATTTGTTGTAGAGTCGGTCTACTCAAATGGAGCATATTGCCTCATAATCTCAGATGGTGATACGCTCATGATGCTAACCAACGACAAATTCTTGAAGAAATACTATCCTTGATAGCACTCTTCTCCTGATCAGCTAATACTACACCTTTGACAAAACTCCAGATCCAAGAAAAGCGTCTTTCCGTCATTGGATCACATCACGGTCAATCCGCTTCAAGCTAATCAAGCGTTGGTTACATTATGATGCATGATGTAAAATTTGAAGAAGAAACAAAATGTAAAACTTTGGTTTTAGTTTAGTTACTCTTCTACTGACATCCGACGCCTCTGACGGCTAAGGATAGAGGAAAATGTTAGCTTTTAAGTCCAACATAAATCTTTGACAACTTATCATGCTGAGGGGACTAGCATGGCTAGCCCAACTCAAACGGTAGTTGGTAAAGGCCAACCAAATCTTGATAGCTGAGAGTTTGCTAAAAATCCTAGCAGACTTGGTCCTATCCTCTCCTCCAAAGTCTCCTACCAATTCTCACCCATAGAATGGTAGGGCCACAGAAATACCTGTGCTCATCTTCCTAATAAAATGAACTGGGATTTGTCAAGTTAATATTAAACCTCTAACAAACCAAATTTTCTAATCCGCAGTGGGTTCAGTCAAGTTAATATTAAACTCTGACAACAAAACTCATTAGAAATCCTTGCTGTTATGTTAATACTACACCTCAACGGCAAATTTCTCATGTCTCAGGAAATCAACGATTGTCACGTTAATATTAAACCTCTGACAGTTCATTTTACTTTTCACTCAAAATTCCCTACCAACTCTCTTCCATAGAAGGGTATGCTACAAATACAATCATTGCTATGTTAACACTACACCTCTGATAATGAAAAATTTTAATACTCTCCAATGAGTACAAACCTCACTTGTCTCTCCTCTACATGGAGTCACAAGTCCTCAAAATTACTTCTATTGCAAACCAATTCTTGTCAAGTTAAAATTAAACCTCTTACATTCCAAATTTCACTTGCCAATTCTCATCAATAGAATGACAAGTCCTCAAATTTGCTCATATCGCAAATCAACCACTGTCAGGTTAACATCACACCTCTGACAAATTACTGTTAAGCTTAATACTATACCTCTAATAGTGATTAAGTTGCTACCAAGTACAATATTAAACCTCTGACAGTCATTTTCCCTCAGGCTTTCATATCGAAGCTGAGATGAGCGATGCTAAGTTTAACATCATACCTCTAGCGTCCAGTTCATTGTTAAGTTCAACAATACACCTATGACAATGACTTTCCCTCGAACTTCCTTATCGTAGTCGAGATGATTAATATCAAGTTCATAATTACACCTCTAGCATTACCCTTCATTGGCAAGTTCAACATTATACGTATGACAGTGATGTTTTCAGTCTTTCCAAATGAAACTAAGTTAATATCACACCTCTAGCTTACATTTCTGTCAAATTAATATCACACCTCTGATAGTAATCTTAAATTCCTGAAACGGAATTTTCCCAAACTTTGACTTGTTATGTTAATTATAACATTTCTAGCAAGTCAAGAGTTTCTACTTCTATGTGTCTGATTTTCAATGCAAAAAAAAAGGAATTCAAGACATATTAGAAGACAAGAAAAAGTCTCACTTTTATATATATTCAAACATATGAAAGTGATACAAGATGCTCTCTTATACAATAAGATTGAGTGTTACAATAAAGGAGTACAAAGAAGTCCCTCTCTCTCTCAGCGAAAGGTTGCACTCACTCCTCAAGATATCTACACTGCTCCAAATACAAGATTTTTGGAAGAGCGCAGAAGAAAGGTTCCTCTCTTCTTCCACTGAATCTATCGCAGTTGACCAAGTGTTGAGATGACTGAGTACTGATTACATCATGATGCATGATGAACATTGAAGAAGCTCATCGCTAACCGAGAACAATGGGGTTTCTCGAGGTCAAAATGCAGAAGAACATTCTGATTCGACCCGACCAACTGGTGTGGTCCATAATCCTTCGCTTAATGGCAGATTTTGCCACCAGAAAGCTAGATCTTCCTTAATTGAAATTGGCAAAGGGAGGATCTGAGACCTTACTGGTGACATCCTCTTTCTTGTGGCCTCCAAGGACACCATACCCACCACCATACCCACTGTGACCATGATAAACCCGGGCAGTGCTGGTGCGTCATGTCCAATAAGGCCTTGACGGATATCTCAAGAGCTCGAACAATCTGGCTGGTCGAAATATTCTCCCATGAGCCCAGCGAAGACGCAGAAGACTGACTGAGGCTGCCAGAACCTGCAAGAAGTAAAAAATCAAAAGTTAAAATTTTGTTTAAGGAAGGAACAGAAAAGCTGAAGGGAAGACGCGATTGAAGTTGTGAATTTCAGATGCGGAGTTGACCAGTGCAGATCTGAACGCGGTCTGGTGTTAAACCTGCGTTCAAGATATAAGACGCGAGGTAGCCAAGACGCAGAGTTCGTCACACCCGCGTTTGAGATACAGAAATTGCCACATCCAAGTCCAGAGTCTCAAAAGAGATAGAATTCTCTAAGTCAAGAACCTCAAACGCGAGCTTCATGTACAAAGCTCGCGTTTCAAGATCCGAGCACAGAGTTTATCACACTCCCATTCAAAGGACTTGTGACTTAGAATTGAAAGTCAGCCAGCGCGCGCTTCATCAAGAAGTCTGAAAGATGCGACTACCGAATATGGGCGCATCAATCAGACTTCAAGAGAAAATCAAGAGATCAAATTTCTTCAATGGACATGAAAACAGTAACTCAGTGGGACTGAGTATTTCATGGTGACAAATGATTGCATGGCTGTAAAAAGCACTTAAAGCAATGCTTTTTGATCTTAAATTGAAAAGTCACCTAGAGGGGGGTGAATAGGTGACAATGCTAATCTATGAACTAAATGCGGAATTTAATAAGTTAATACAAATTACACTCAAGTGCTATCAACAAGTGATGCACACAACCAAGCCAAGCAAATATGAATGAGCAATGTAAGTAAATGCAAGGCACAAAGTAAAGAGAGAGAGATAGAGAGCCAATAGATCAAACGCAAACACAAGGATATGTTATCGAGGTTCGAGCACCCAGCTCTACATCCCCGCCTTCGACACACGAAGGATTTCCACTAGCTCGTCCACCTAGGACCCTTTACAAAGAGTACCCAACTCCTCTCTTTACAACCTCCTCCTTGAGGCACAAAATCAAGTCAACCAACACAACCTCCTCCTTGAGGCAAACTCCAACAATCACAACCTCCTTCTTGAGGCAAATTCCAAACCAATACACAAACTCCCAATCACCAACCAATACAAGGATCACCTCTCAACTAGAGGGATACAACCCAAAGCACAAAGCTAAGAAAAGATTGGGTTACAACTTGGTGGTCACAACAACAACCACAAACAACTTCTTCTTCCCACACAAATATCCTATAGATATAGATAGTAGATTATAGCTCAAGTGTGGAGAAAACCAAGGGATTTGAAACCAGCAACTCAAAGAAAATCTTTGGGAAATAAATCAAATCAAGATGGAGAAGTTCAATTCAAAAGCTTTTCCCAAAACCCTTTTCTTTGATTTTTCAAACCCTAATGAAAACACCAAAAAGATTGTTCAATTTGAATCCAAAAACCTATTTTGATTGCTGTAAAAACACCTGAGAGAATAGAAAAATTCGCACAAAAAAATCTTAGAGAAAAACTCTTGCAAATGGGGTATTTATAGGCAATTTAGAAAACTAGCCGTTTACAGAATTTATGTCAGAAATAGCCTGCCGGTCGACCGGCCCGGTCGACCGCCCAACGTTCGAATTTTCGAACGTTACAGCTGCCGGTCGACCGGTCCGGTCGACCGAAAATTCCTGAGAGCAAACAGCTCTCCGTCGGTCGACCGCTTCGGTCGACCGGCCCATTGGGCTGCAGACGTGCACAGGTCTGTGCACGTCGGTCGACCGAACCGGTCGACCGGCCCTTGGTGCGGTCGACCGCTTCGGTCGACCGACCAGGCCTGTCAGCCTATAAATGGGTCAGAAAAACAGTGGTAAAAATATTCCAATAAATCCCACAAAATCTCTAAAATTCCACAAAAATAGTTTTATCATTTTATATTGAAATACAAACTTGTGTTAAAAATCCTAACACAAATTTCAAACATATTTGACTATTTTTGTGTCATAGAAATTTTGCCAAAAACTAAAAACCGTATTTTCTAAAACCTTGTATTTTAAATAGAAAATACACATTGTCTAAAACTCATCCAAATATGATATTTAAACACTTTGAAGCATATTGTATATGAATAGAAATTCAAGAAACATATATATATCATGATTTTTGTCATTAAGTCCAAAATAATGTTTTGATAAAAATACCAAAACATAAAACACATGAAATAGAATATCAAACTAAGTTGTTTAAGCAATAGAAGCATGCATGTATATAGAACAAATCATATATACACTAAACCATGTAAACTTATTGTGATATAACATCTATTCATGAAAACCAAGATCGGTTAAACCAAAAACTTAAAACCAATATTCAAAACGTGAAACATGTGTGTTGTGAACTTGAGCTTATCATACTATACTAATCTTTACAATTAAGATCTAAACCCAAACTAAAAACTATGGATACCTAAGTCTTCTTGTAGAGCGCAATCTCCAAGTTGACTCGATCCAAAAACTCCTTTGATTCACCGAGCAAATGCAATATATCATTTTTGATGCGCGGGCTCTTGAATCAACATGTGCAAGCTTCCAAATCATCTTGTTGAAGCTAAATGCCAACTAATATCTTGATTAAGGATCTGAAACTAAAATCACAAGATTATTAGTACATATAACTACATGAGTTAATCATCATCAAAACTAGAGTGGAAGGCCTTTGGGCCAACAATCTCCCCCTTTTTGATGATGACAAAACTCATGGAGTTATATATGCATGGATTAAAGTAAAGCTTCAAAGAAGCTCCCCCTTAACTCATGCATAACAATAAAACATATAAGATATGCAATGAATGTTCTCAAACACATAATAAAACATACTTTTGATATTAATAAAACAATACTAAAACAAAACAAAAACATATGACATAAATCAACCATGCATATAAACTACAAATTCCTCTCCCCCTTTTTGTCACTCATCAACAAAGGGGTAAAACAAACATAATGAAGGCAAATCTTTTGATACCAAAAACAAATCAAACATAGCTAAAGCTTTTTGATATACCAAACAAGCAAACAAGCTCTTGAAAAAAAAATAATAGACTAAGCTCTTGATATTCAATTGAAACAATACCAATAAAAATGATGCATAAATCAAATCATGCATATAATAAAAACTCATTATGATACCAATTTAAAATATGTGTCAAGGAAGTGCATTATGATACCAACTTGAAAAACAACAAATCAATTGAAATAAAAAAACGAGAACATATACCAATGAAAATCTTGATACCAATTAGTAAGTAAACAAATAACCTCTAGATACCAATAGAAGAAATTTATCTTTATAATCAAATGAAACCAATTAAAAATCAATAATCATTCTTTAATCATTTTTCATTTTAAAGTTAGGGAGTGGGAAACAAAACCAATGGTAAACTAAATACCAATTGAAAAATTGAAATGTGAGTTTTCTCCCCCTTTATGAAATACCAACTAAACATATGCATAAGCTAGAAATAAGATACCAATTGAAAATTAAATCAATTGAAACATGATATTCATTTAAAAAAAATTCAAGCTTAGCAATCTTAAAATTATGATAAAGCTTGTATATGGATACCAATTGAAAAACTCAAGCTTAACATATCCAAAATTTGTGATATCTTGAAGCACAAATAAATCATCTATATATGTATGTAAGAAATAGATATCAATTGAAATTGATACTATATGAAGTGTAAGCATACATATATAAAACAAAACATATATGAGTATACAAAAGGATGTCAAGACTGATACCAATTGAAAGAATTCAATGATACCAATTGAAACAACAATAAGATCAAGTGTATGACTCATATCAAGTACCACCCATTCATGTGCAAGTTTAAAAATGATTTTCATTATAAAGCATACATGAACATGATCTCCCATCCAACCACCCTTAGATGGTAGGGGTTTTCAAAAATGATTTGAACAATATAGTATGTTTGAAAGTCTCTACCAATTTGAAGAATACCAACTAGTTTATGAAAAATTGAGAACTAGTAGAAATCCTTCAAGATAAAACAAAAGGATTTTTCATGAAACATGAAAATCACAGGATCACTAAACACTCAAAGTCCATAAAGCTCATATCATACTCATGAAAAACACAATCATGAGAAACATAATAAAGTGAGTGAACAAGTGTAATGTGAAATACATTTCATCATGAAAATGGACAATTAAGCTTAATATAGAAATTATCAAATCTTGATATAATAGTGAATCATGTAATTTATTGAAATCATCATATCAATTGAAATCACAATCAAACATGAAAATCATCATAATGATTTAAACTTCAAGGCATATGTATGTCATGTACAAACTAAAGTATACATACATATCCCAAACATGAAGAGTCCACAAAAGTATATGCATGAAGGCACGTGGCTCAAGGATGTATATGTATAAACAATAATTTGGACAAGATAGACATATACATAAAGTCAACCACAAGATCATAGAAACACATTAAAAATGAGGAATACAAGTCAAATGCATGAATCATCAAAACTAGACTATACTAGTACATCAAATGACTACAAATGAGCGTTCAAGCACAAATATATAAAGGTCTATTTGTAGCTCACTAGTTGTACAAGTATAAATCTTAGTCTTAATGAAAAACTAACATTCAAGCAAGTAATCAAATCATGAGGCATAAAACGGGTCTAAAATTAATATGAACATATTAATCAAAAATATGAAGTATTAATGACCTTTTAAAACTAAGATGGATGTATGATGCAACGATCTCTCAAAACAAGACTAAGAGCCGTATACCCCGTGAAGGGTTCTGAACTCCTTCCTCCTGATTCCCCTTGAATGGGTTAGAGGTGCGCAATGCAACCTTGTTGTATGAGAATTGATCGAACAAAGAATGAATAAAGTGCAATGATGAAATGCACACAAGATATATCACAAACATCCATATAATCATCTAAACAAAAATCATGGAATCATGAACATCATATGATCATTATGCATATGCATGTGCATTAGATCTAGGGCATACATGTTAGCTTAAACAAGAAGTGAACACTAAATATAGATCCATATGAAACATGGGTGCTCAAGTAACTAAACATGTATATCTCAAATCTAATGAACAAGGCATAATCATCAAAACACAACATGCTATAAATGAATGATCTAAAAAGCATGTAAATAATAAATGGGAGTTAGAGAATGATACCAAAACCAATGAAGGTGCATCTCTAGTTCTCCAAAACATGGTGGTCATCTCCACCTAATCTCCTTGAGAGTGAAGCATCCAAATAGTTCTCATTCAAGCTCGGAACGCATCCACCTCAAGGTACCTCCACTCTCACGTGATGCGAGAGCTCCCACCTACATCAAAAGCCAAAGAGGTGGTTTTTGGTACCCATTTTCTAGTGGGTCCACGGGGTTAGTTTCTTTTCTCACCCAAACAAAATTAGTTGCTAAATTTTCATGATAAATGCGATCATAACAAAATCTAGCAAGGTGGCCTTTTCGACCACAATGTGTACATGTGTACACGTGAGCATACATATGATGATGGTGATCATGAGAAGCATGTGTATGCCTAGATAGGTGTGCATGCAAGGTTGGAACTTGTTTCTTGCGAATCAAGGTTCCAAACGTGTGTGATTCATGGCACAATGGCTCAAGGTGGAGCCCAAACAATCAACACTTTTCTTCAAATTATTTATATCATTTTCTATGCTAGAAGACAAAGTGGAACATGCTATAGGAGTGCAAGAAGTAGAAGCTACATTAGCATGACAAACATGCAAATCAATATCATTTTGCAAAGATTCATTTTTAGACAAAACCAAATTCAATTCTTTAGTAATAGAATCAATTTTATTTTTCAAGGTAAGGTTTTCTTTGAAAACACAATCCAATCTTGAGGATAAAATCTCATTGTGCTCCAAAATATCATCACAATCATTTTTGCCTTTTAAAACTTCAATTTCTTTTAAAGCAATGTCTAGTTGAGATCTTAGTGAGTCACATTCACTAGTAATCTCTTCCTTCTCTTGCAAAACGGTTTCAAAAGTAGAACATAAATCTTTCATTTCTTTTTGTAAATCAAAATGTTTTTCTTTCAAAGAGTTATGTTTTTCCAAGAATTTTTCAAGCTTAGAAGCAAGTTCAATATTTAAATTTTGAACTTCAAAACAACCATGGCAATATGAACTAGAGCTATCATTAAGAGGGGAATCCAAATGTACCTCATGAGAGTCATTCCCATATGCCATAAAGCAAGGCTCTTCGGATACATCTCTCCTAGATCTCCTCATATTGTTGATGATCCTTGGAAGTTCCGGAGATGTCAAGACGCTCCAAACTGCAAAAGCCGAATTAAAACTATCAAAAACAAGTAAAAGATTATTATCAAAAGATGCTCTAAGTGTTTTAAGTGCAAGTGCATTGGCCTTCTTATGCTTGCTACTATTAGGGAGGGTTTCTATAGTGATGGCTTGATAAACTAAATGACCTAGAGTTTTTAAATGCCTAGTCATGTCCACCTTCCAAGCATCAAGTCTAAAATGGTCAAACATAGGAGGGCTATCCATGAGTGCAAACTAGTATGAGTGCAAATGACAATGCAAATGAAGATTAGCAAACCAAGATCACACTCCTAGGTGGTTAAACCTAAATATCAGGAGCGCTAGCTCTGATACCAATTGAAAAGTCACCTAGAGGGGGGGTGAATAGGTGACAATGCTAATCTATGAACTAAATGCGGAATTTAATAACTTAATGCAAATTACACTCAAGTGCTATCAACAAGTGATGCACACAACCAAGCCAAGCAAATATGAATGAGCAATGTAAGTAAATGCAAGGCACAAAATAAAGAGAGAGAGATAGAGAGCCAATAGATCAAACACAAACACAAGGATATGTTATCGAGGTTCGAGCACCCAGCTCTACATCCCCGCCTTCGACACACGAAGGATTTCCACTAGCTCGTCCACCTAGGACCCTTTACAAAGAGTACCCAACTCCTCTCTTTACAACCTCCTCCTTGAGGCACAAAACCAAGTCAACCAACACAACCTCCTCCTTGAGGCAAACTCTAACAATCACAACCTCCTTCTTGAGGCAAATTCCAAACCAATACACAAACTCCCAATCACCAACCAATACAAGGATCACCTCTCAACTAGAGGGATACAACCCAAAGCACAAAGCTAAGAAAAGATTGGGTTACAACTTGGTGGTCACAACAACAACCACAAACAACTTCTTCTTCCCACACAAATATCCTATAGATATAGATAGTAGATTATAGCTCAAGTGTGGAGAAAACCAAGGGATTTGAAACCAGCAACTCAAAGAAAATCTTTGGGAAATAAATCAAATCAAGATGGAGAAGTTCAATTCAAAAGCTTTTCCCAAAACCCTTTTCTTTGATTTTTCAAACCCTAATGAAAACACCAAAAGGATTGTTCAATTTGAATCCAAAAACCTATTTTGATTGCTGTAAAAACACCTGAGAGAATAGAAAAATTCGCACAAAAAAATCTTAGAGAAAAAACTCTTGCAAATGGGGTATTTATAGGCAATTTAGAAAACTAGCCGTTTACAGAATTTATGCCAGAAATAGCCTGCCGGTCGACCGGCCCGGTCGACCGCCCAACGTTCGAATTTTCGAACGTTACAGCTGCCGGTCGACCGAAAATTCCTGAGAGCAAACAGCTCTCCGTCGGTCGACCGCTTCGGTCGACCGGCCCATTGGGCTGCAGACGTGCACAGGTCTGTGCACGTCGGTCGACCGAACCGGTCGACCGGCCCTTGGTGCGGTCGACCGCTTCGGTCGACCGACCAGGCCTGTCAGCCTATAAATGGGTCAGAAAAATAGTGGTAAAAATATTCCAATAAATCCCACAAAATCTCTAAAATTCCACAAAAATAGTTTTATCATTTTATATTGAAATACAAACTTGTGTTAAAAATCCTAACACAAATTTCAAACATATTTGACTATTTTTGTGTCATAGAAATTTTGCCAAAAACCAAAAACCGTATTTTCTAAAACCTTGTATTTTGAATAGAAAATACACATTGTCTAAAACTCATCCAAATATGATATTTAAACACTTTGAAGCATATTGTATATGAATAGAAATTCAAGAAACATATATATATCATGATTTTTGTCATTAAGTCCAAAATAATGTTTTGATAAAAATACCAAAACATAAAACACATGAAATAGAATATCAAACTAAGTTTGTTTAAGCAATAGAAGCATGCATGTATATAGAACAAATCATATATACACTAAACCATGTAAACTTATTGTGATATAACATCTATTCATGAAAACCAAGATCGGTTAAACCAAAAACTTAAAACCAATATTCAAAACGTGAAACATGTGTGTTGTGAACTTGAGCTTATCATACTATACTAATCTTTACAATTAAGATCTAAACCCAAACTAAAAACTATGGATACCTAAGTCTTCTTGTAGAGCGCAATCTCCAAGTTGACTCGATCCAAAAACTCCTTTGATTCACCGAGCAAATGCAATATATCATTTTTGATGCGCGGGCTCTTGAATCAACATGTGCAAGCTTCCAAATCATCTTGTTGAAGCTAAATGCCAACTAATATCTTGATTAAGGATCTGAAACTAAAATCACAAGATTATTAGTACATATAACTACATGAGTTAATCATCATCAAAACTAGAGTGGAAGGCCTTTGGGCCAACAAAAATCACTTGACAGTGGTAATCTTTGGAGAAGTTTAATGGAAAGCATGGAAGCTTTGAGTTCTTACTTTTACACATCTAGACAAATCAAGACGAAGATCCTCAGAGCACATGCTCTCAAAGGAAAATAGTCAAAATAATGGACTGTTAAGGGGATGAGGCCTATTTATAGGCAAGCCATAAGGCTTACAATTAATGGCATAAAAATCAAAACCATCAGCCTTAATTCCCGCACGAACATCAAGTCCAATAAGGAGCTGACGCGTGGATTGCCACTTCGGGAAACATCGAAGGACACAAGTCCCCAATCGTCAACGCCGACTATGCACTAAAAGATCTAACAAGATCTTTAAGATGGGCTGCATGTGACGCTTAGGAAGCGGCATCAGGCGCAGACTCAAAGGTCGTCCTGAACCTGAAAGCCGCATCTCCTTTATCAAGAACATAGGTTCGCGCTTCAAGGTTGTGCCCTCTCAAGGGACTAGAGTCGCATCTCTATTGAGTAAGAGCTGCGTCCTCATCAACCAGCTGAGACTCACGAGTCATTTTTGAGGAGCACAAAACTGTGTCTCCACTGCCGATGAAAGCCGCGTCTCAATCATGAACTCAGTACAGCCTGAGTTTGTGCCATCTTAAGGGACCAGAGTCGTATCTCTATTGAGTCAGAGCCGCGTCCTCGTCAACCAGCTAAAGACCCGTGTGTCATTCTTGAAGAACCTAAAACTGCGTCTCCACTGCAAATGAGAGTCGTGACTCGCTCAAGAACTCGTGTAGCCTGAATTTATTATTCAAGGTCGTACCTATCAAAATGACTGAGGACTGCATTTCCACAAACAGTCAAGGAGTACGACTATAAAAATTGAGTTCATCCAGACAGTAAAAGAGTCTGAAAGGATAAAGACGAGACAAAATTTGAGAACTTTTATTATTTGACTCAAAAATTATAAAAGTAACACAAACGCTCTTATTCGACAGATGGTGTGTTAAAAAAAAGGGAGAAGAAGGCTAATAATCCTGTTTTGCCGAAGAACGGATTTGTTTTCATAGGCGATGCATCTCGTGCTGACGTGCCTTTTCAGCTTCCACCAAAGCTTGGACCCGTAACTCTTCCTCAGCTAAGAATCTTCTCATAGCCAGTTGCGCCTGAAGAGACTCCAACCTGGAGGAATGAGCAGTAAGGAACCTGCGTCTTGGTAGCCTCTAGCTTTTCCAGCCTTTTTCTAGCAACAGCAAGTTTCTACTTATTGGCCTCAATCAAGGCTTGCGCCCTGGCAATAGTAATCCGAATAGTGGTAATAACTTGCTCTGCACTCTGGATGACGATTTTAGATCCCTTTGAATCATCAATCAGTCTTTGGTAATTAGCTTGGAAGTGCTGGAGATGGCGGGCTTCTTCAGTCATTTGCTCCTCTATCTCCTTTCGCTCGTGTTCTTGAGCCGCGAGGAGTTTACTCAGTGCTGACCGAGCCTTATCCATTGAGCTAGCATTCTCCAGGATCTTGAGCTCCTTCAAGTGGCTCCCCAGCTGTTCAACTAGCATCAGACACGCCCTAGCCTGGAAGGACTCCTAATGTGACTGATGTTCTTGATCTGATTCTCAAGAAGCATCCGGACAAACTTAAAGGAACTTCCCCCGGAAAGGACCAAGTCGATACAGGACTTCATAGAAGCAAAAAATTATCGCACCATTTGATGTGCTAGCTCTTCCATGATATCATTAGCTAGAGATAACCCTGCTGATCCCGGACCCCCTTTCATGACAGAACGAGAGATGGTAACCAATTCAACTTGTGTAGGGGTAAGGCCAATAACAGGCTCGTCAAACACTGAGGTCGTCGCCAGTACCTCTGGGACAGTTATTGTTGTAGCAGCTTCAACATCAACAGAAGCAACAGCAAACTCCAAGACACTGGGTTCCCTGGCCGAAGTTTGAACTGTGCTATCTTCTGCACCAAGGCTTGCCGCAGGATCCTCCATATGAATTATCCCAGTACTTTCTGTAAACCATAACATTAAATGTCAATGGTAATGATGAAAAGGAGAGTATCCAACACGTCAGTATTCTCTTACCACATTGAGGATCTGAAGATGGCAAATCCCTGGATAAGCTACTTGGGGATGAGGGCTCCCCGACCTCGGCGATTGCACCCTCATGAGGCATCGCAGTAGCGGGACCTTCGAGGCCCTCCTACTGGGCCAACTCTTGGTTCATCTCCTTAATATGAGAAGAAGTTGTTGTAGCTTCACTACCGGCACCAGCCCTGTAGAAGAAAGTCAAAAGGAAATGTTAGAACTCATTCCTAACTTGATGGGAAATCAGTTCAGGAGGACAAAGAAAATACCTTCAGTAGCGCGATCATTGCTATCGGTGAAACCGTCACTGGGACGTATCCCTGCATCTCTTCCTCTGAGATATGCGAGAATTTGCTTGTGTAAGGAAGAGCGAGTTCATCGTCAAAATTGACTTCTTCGCCAGAATAATATCCATGTTCTTGGGACGATGAAGACGACAGCTCAGCACAAGAGGTTTCAGCGATCGAGGCTTTACCACTGAATACCCTCGTAGTAGGGCTGTGATCGATAACCCGCGAGGTGGGCATCAATACAATAGGAGACCCAAGTTGTTGCACCTCCACCCTTCTCTCATGAACTAAAGAAGGTCCAGGCTGAGTTGAGACTCCCAGAATCTCAACGCCATCCCTCCCCACCAAGTCAACTTCAGGTCGCTCGACCTCTTCGGCCATGATGGTTCATTCACGAGCTCTCCCTCCTCTAGGATCACGGGACCCCTGCTATGCAGACCACGGGATCGAAGAACGGGGATTTCTTCCTCCTCTTCTTCTTCCTCCTCCTGTTCCTCAACACCAGAAGGAACTACCTTGGGCATCGAAGCTTCAGACCCCGATTCCCTCCTAGCCTTCTTCGGGATAGGCTCACCCTTAGAAGCAGAGCCGCGGGAACATTTGGCTATAGCCTGCTGACTCTTTTTAGCAGGTTGCCCCTTAGGTGCTACTGTCCTTGGCTCTATCCCTGCTTCCCCTACTGTTTCCCTCTCGGCCGCTCGATACTCATCCATACCTCGCACACGTTTGTTAGACTCCAAGTTGGTTTCATAAGATGCCTTGATGCTCTTAATGCAAGAGGTATTATTCTAAAATCGGGCATCCTACTAGCCAGGGATTACCATGTGCAGGAACCGAGACTGGTATGACAATTAGGCGTCTTGTGAGGCAGGCGGAAAACAGCTTTTGTCCCTCCAGCTACACTGTAGTACCACGCCCGGGCACCTTCAAATAATTTTCGCTGAAGTAGAGGCCGGTATTGGGTTGCCGACATATAATTGATCATAGCTGAACTGCCGAGCAAAATGATTGGGCATGTAAGGCTCGATCATACATGAATTTTCTTGCTGGAAGATCAGATATCCCGGCTGAATATTGATCAGTCACCAGAAGACTCCCGATGGCAGCCTTATGAAATCTTCTGGTCCCGCAAGGTCGGTAAACTTATTCCCGTAGGACATATCAGCAATTTTAGGGAAGCAACGGTCGAGCTGATAGTTCAAAATGTTCAGAATAGATTTCCGAACAAGAAAATATAATAGTGAGACCAACTCGAATTCTTCAGTTTCTGCACGAAGGGAATGAAACCTACAAAGGAAGGCACCACCGTCATCAGTGAAGGGCAGTGCATAACATACCAGGCCATCTGGTACATATTTGGAAGCTCGATCCTAGGGTTAGGGGCTTCACTCTCGGCCTTCCCTCCGAATCGACCACTGGCTTACCCTCAGAATCTACAATGGCCTCCACTTGGCACAGGCTTTTAACTAGAGCTTGTAATCCATTTTGAATTCCGGCCACCATCGCTGGAAGGAAAGCGATAGATTTCCCGTAGGCAAGCAAGATCGCCGGGTACACCACATCAGTAATGATTACTTCATGCGGCGGCGTTGACACTACACAACGCTTCAGCCATAGCATAAGGAAGCCCGCCAATAGAACCCGGTCAGAAATTGAAACTCAGACCTGGTGATGAAAACTTTCAAAAACTATATCAGGTCTGAAAGTGTCCTCGTTCGACTCAGTGGTGTACGAGCCTATAGAGGCATTGATCTTCTCAGTAATTTTCTCGTCAATGCAAGGAGCCAGACTAGTCACTGGGCTATCCTTTTCATTTATGCCGTTGAATAGATAGCTCACCCAGGACATCTGCTTGACACCCCTGTTCCTCCAGGAGGATATCTACCCGCAGATGTGAAAGTGACACAACACTTCCCAGTATGTCTCATACACCTGAGGGTCCTCTTTCCTCAAGAGGTGAAGCTTCTCAGAAGTCGGGACGTATTCTTCATAAGGTGCATCTCCCATAACTAGCTCGGAGACTTCATATAGCTCATGAAGAGCAAGCCCCATCTCCGGCTGGGGTAAAAAATATGCTCATCAGAGGATTATAATGCTCCAGGACGCCATAAAATTGTGGAAACTCTGCAGGAGGCCATACTGTATGGCCCTAACCGAATGGTATAATCCCACCTGTTACAACAGAGCCTCGAGCTCGACAAGAACAAATCTAACCATTCTACCCCACCATGATTTGTCGGTAGAATGGACCCACCCGAGCGGGCGAAAGTCGACAGGAAAATCACCCCTAACTGCCAAGAACTAATAGATGAAGGTGGCGGCAAGCTGAGGGGTTTCTCCTTTCGGATACTCAGGCCTGACTAACCCGAGAAATAAACCAAAAACATCTTTTCCATGGCCAGCAGGGTATGCTTCTTTGGCACCTAATCTGCCGAGAGACACGCCAGAAACAAACCGGGAAAGATCCCACTCCATCGTGCGATGAATAGACATATGCTGAAGATAGGACAAGGAATACATCCTCTCCCTATTGGGAAGAAAGAACCTCCTGTCTTCTATATGACGAAGCCACTTATATCTCCGTCATGCAGAATCCTATCATCCTCGTTAATGGCATCACCAAAGAAGAAAGTAGGCTTCCCTAGCGGCGTACGGGAATCCGTCTCGAACAGTCCATCAGAGATAATCTCCCGAAGGGTCACCATACTGGCCTTGGAGATCCTCTCCTTTCGCTCCTTTGACTTACCAGTAGTCACAGGGGCAGTCTTCTGAAGCATGTAGGTCAGATTACGATCAGCGCCACCTACGTGCCCAAAGTGGTACTTCTTAGACAAGGGGCTAGAAGAGTATCGCACTGCAATAAAGATGACACTTAGTTAGAAATCTAAAAGAAAATGGCTAAGTGTTTGAAATTCAAACACGAGAATGAACCCAGACGCGAAAATTAGCAAAATCTGTGTCAAGACTCAAAAAATGCGAGGCTTGTATGAAGCCCACATTTCAAAATCCATAACTTAGAAAATTTTTAAGTTTCAGACTCAGACGCGAGAATCACTGAAACTTGCGCCTGATCTTAAATACGCGAGAATCATAGGAAGTCTGCGTCTGAACTTCCCATACTTAGAAAAATTCTGAGTATTGAGCTTAAAACGTAGGGCTTAACGAGGCCCGCGTTCAACAAACAGATACCAACTCAAGATTGATGAAGCAAAGATGCGGAGGTCATCAAACTGACGTCTTGTCTACCAATTCAAGAGCTGCGTCTGAAAATCAAACACGGGCATGAGCTTCGCGTTGGCGGTTCACATTCAAAAAGAGATTTAAGAGTTAAGAGAACTCTTTAAGCCCCTTCAATGGCGAAAACCAGATCAGATGGTTTTACTACCTAAAATGGAGGCCTCATGCATGGAAGGACCGCCCATTTGAGTCTCAGAGGCAGCAGCACTCGAGGACGAAGCAACGTCCTTAGCTTTTGGTGCCATCGCAATCGTGAAATCAGTGTTAAAGACGATGACAATGGAAAAAGCTTTAAGCTTTTCTTAACCCTCGATAAAAGCTCAGCATAGAAGAAGAAGAGTCTAATGATGACTCTTGAAAGACTGTTGTCTTTTATAGGCACAGTGATCCGCAGAGATACGCGGTGCATGTCTCGAGGCCTAATCCCCACCCGACGCGTGGCATGTGTCTTAAATGCGACGCGAATTTCGCGCGTCAAAGGAAGGATGTCCCTTCAACTCCGTCGGATACGTGGCTACGCGTCCAAAACGCGAGACTCGCATTTAACACAAACCACGTCCCTCTAAAGGTCGCGTCTCTTCGGCAAGACTAGAGCTGCGTCTAGTCAAAAGGGTGAGAGCCGCGTCTTCACTTCAAAGATCGCGTCCCTCCAGAGGCCGTGTTTCTTCAGCAAATTTATAGATACGTCCCCACTCTGAGTGAGGATGGTGTCTCTAGAGCAACATGACCCCTGCGTCTACAAGACATGCATTCAGTCTTTACTTTTACAATCAGTTCAACAGTACACTAGCACAAGCAGGCGACTGTTTACCCCTGGTTCAACAGTACACCAACAACCAGCTCAGAGCACTGAGGTAGTATAGACTACGTATCTAGACACTCACCATGATCATCTCTGGTGGCTTCAAAGGGTTTTATAGTACACTCTCAAAGACCACATTCCAGACAGGATCAAGCCCAGAGCATCTCAAATGATTGTCAGACCAATCATGAGAATATGAATTCAATCAGAGTCTAAAGTATTTCAAAATCCATCCCAGTCAACTGTGGAATATCAAAAACGTTGGAGAGGGTTCTGTAGACTATCCAAAAAATACTGAGGATAAGTCATCAGAAAGCAGAGTCCAAACTTCAGACGCAAGGCTAATCATAGCCACTATCTCAGCACCAAGACGCGAGAGTCGAAACCCGCATCTCAGTATTACTACAATAGCATCACTACAACACCAAGATGCGAGGGTCAAAACCCGCGTCTCTACTTTACCACAATAACCAAAACGCAGAGCCTGAAGCCCGCGTCTCACACAAAGCTTGACGCAGAACTTAAAGCTCACATTTAAAATAAATGTGAAGTTCAAGTGTTACCTCAATGGCTAAACGCGAGGCCCGAAGCTCGCATTTCAACTATAGAGGAACCCTGCATCTCGGTTATAACTGCCCTCACTACTGGGTCAATTACTACCCATGTAGTGAGGGGTTAACCCCCATTATGGAGTGTTTTTAGGGGACATTTTTACCCCCTGAAACCTTTATAAAGAGCCCAGTTTGCTATGGAATAGAGGGCAGGGGAAATCTAGTCAGAAGAACTTCGGTTCTAAGCCATAGAAGGACTAAGATCTCCAGCTAAAAGAAAAAGAGAGTTCAACTCTACTAGCAACTTGCTGCGTTCAAGTTTGTTCTTACCTAAAGTCTCTTTGAGATTCTTGTTGGACAGAAGTTGTGTTACTTCGTCCACCATCCAAAGAGAAGATTCCCAAGAAGTCTTGACGCTCACCCGGTCAACGGATAACAAGATTCACTTTCTATCTCCACATCAAGAACCCGACATTAAACAAAGGGGAGATTTGAGCTTGAATATCTCCCCTCTCTTGTAAAAGGATTATTGATCCGTTGTAATTTTCTTACCATCAAATAAAGAATTTACACTTCGATCTTCAATTTTTCCACCGAACATATGTATTTGTAAAAGAAAGAAAGAGAGAAGTGCTTAAAGGGCAATGAAGTGGTAATACTTCAAACTTCTTCATTTTGAACAAAAATTATAAGTAAGAAAGTATGAATCAAAATCCCAACTATCACATATTCACAAAAATACATAGGATTGGAAACTTAGGAAAGTTGATAATATATGCTAAGATTTGGAAATTTCTACAATTAGATGATAGGATTGTTGATAGGAGATTGAACTTGAAGATGATTGTTTTATTATAACTATGAAACTTACATATTAGTAATGCTTATCACTCCAAAAATATTTTTTTATCCTTATATTTTTATTTCTTTATTTTTGGTTATCATTTTTATCTTAATCTCTTCTTATTTATTTTTCTTTCATTGAATTTTGTTGGTGTAATTCACTTAAAACACTCACAAGACAACACTCGTCCACAAGGGGTAACCTAGGGGTTTAATGGCTTGTTACACGTGCCAAGTGGAACCGTGTTTCCTATGAAAGTGAGTGTGGATTTTTTTTTTATTTCTTGTGTTTTTATCTTTTTTTAGATTAGGGTTTTCCTCAAGGACTAGCAAAAGTTAGGTATGGGGGTGTGATGTATGAGCTTAATATACATATTTTTCATCACTTTTATCAATATTATTAGCCACATTTAATTCTACATTGATATTTCTTGAGTATATTTTGCAGATACTAGGTCAAGAGCATAGTTTAGGAAAAAAAGCGAAAATCAGCAAATTATCGATGTATCAAGAAAAGAAGAGGATGCAGGACCAGAGACCCACAAAAGAACTGGAACATCTCAGCAGAGTCTACATGAAAAATCAGGGAAGCCACAAAAATCTACGAGCTAAAAAGACCAAAGATCTGCTGGGCGCCGTGAATTTGGCTAGGTAGCCGTGAATTCGGCTATGTAACCGTAGACCAGTCCACAGGAAAGCCAGCTCATCAGTCAAACCTGGGTCAAATTTGAAGCACTATACAGTTATAACTTGGATGCGCAGCCAAGATTTCGGCTGCGTAGTCGAGATATGGCGGTTATGGCTAACGTCATTATTTTTTAGAATCTTTGTTTATTTAGAAATGACTCTGCGAAGTCGGTTAGGGTTAGGAATTTTCTCTATAGCCTATAAAATCACGGCCATCTCTTGTATTTCAATATGCAATTTTCTCTCTTGAATTATAGTTTTTAAATTAATAAATTCTGTCACTACCATTAAATTTCTGAATTTTGGAGAAGAAGAAACATTGAGGAGTCAAGTCTAAAGGGTTTCTATGTTGGTTCTTTCTTCCTTATCTCTTTATTTGATTTTTGAATAATGTTTACATTTATTTATTTGATGCTTTGCAACTTTCTAGCGATGAACTAATTTCCCTTAGTAAGGCGTTGATGGAAATAGATTATATAAAAATATAGGCAAGTATTAAGGTTAGCCTCTGAATTTAAATGCATTTAAGTTTTTAAATTCATTTTCATGTTTATCAATTGGTGGCCACAATTGTATAGATGACTAAATTAGAAACAAAAGGAGATAATTTAGTGTAGCATCAAAGAATTTGGAACCACATCTTGACAGGTTCAGACGTAAGAGATTGTGCAATCTTATATTAAATCTATTATGCTTAATACTTCTTTTACTGGTAAATATACTAGATCAAGAGATTGTAGGTTCTAGATTTAAAAGATAGAATTGATCTTACTTGAGAAAGAATATTAATTACTTATGTGATTTTTGCTTGTTAACATGAGTAGATGATTACCTAACACTAATACTTGATCGATATTTAATATAATCTACTGAAATCAATTGCCTTACCTTATTCTCATTAAAACACATAAAAGTACTTTGCTTTTACAAAGTTAGTTTAGTAGATTAATTCTCTCATCAACATTGATTTTTTCAAATAAAACTAGGAACGATTAGTTGGTACTTGGTTAACACCGTCTTCATTGGACGATACTCTACTCACTAAGATATTACTTGCTACATGATTGGTACACTTACCACGCATATCAAGGGGTTCATTATTGTGATTCTCCTCTTCATGAGGATGACTACCAGTTTCATCATTGTTCCGGTTGTTTAGGAGTTATGCCAACATGTGCTAGATGTTATCCAAGGCTTCCTCCTGAGTCCTGAAAGTCTGCTCTTGAGCTTCCATGCAGCTATGGAGATCATCATCGTTATTATTATCGACCATCTTAGCTCATACAACCCTGTTCGCACTGAGCTAATGGTAGCAGTATAGGTATACCCGCTAGCTTCCTTTCCATCATCGGACCATTGAAAAAAGTGTCTCAATGGTGCTGATGATACAACCCCTATTGAGGAAAAAGGCTATCCATAGTTATAGAGTATTGCTACCCTGAGCGAGTACCTTAGAAGGCACCCTCTTAGTCCACCAGTACCTGACCTAAGCTAGGGTTACAGTCAGAATTCGGGGAACAGAATGAGGGAGTATGAGCCCCCATATCCTTCTCCGGGACCAAACAGATCCCTTCCTCTGCTTATCATGTTAACTGAAGCAGCTGTAAGATTAGAAACCTTTAGTTAATTCTTCTTTTGACACTTAGGCCTCTTGGAAGATTAGACTGATAATCGGTTGAAAACCTAGCGCTGACTTGGAGGAGATATTGTGGGGATTGACCCTAAGCAGCAGTGGCAGAATGTACTCTCACCAGTTGGCATCCTACCTGCTTGCACTAGGACAGCGAAATGGGAACTGGATCCGCAGAGTGGAGCTTTTGCTTTTTGCTCAGATATTCCCATAAGTCTGTGTTTGCTAGACCCAACTGATTGATTAGACTCTAATTTTACATAATTTTATCACATCCGCATATTTATTTGATATAAAATTCTGCTAATAAAGCTTTGCTTGCTTGATCCTAGGTCCATGGTGTACAAATAAAGAAGAAGACCCTAAATCACCATTTAATGGGTGATTAAAGGCCTACCAAGTAGCTATTGACCTTAGGGAGGAGATTTTGTCAGCCCAAGGCATCAAATCCAAAATTCAGAAAACCCAACTGACAGGAGACAGAAGGGATGACACGCTGCCCGAAGACAGGCGCGCGCCGCCCTGGCAGGGCCATGAAAACGCGGCTTGGGCCACGTTTCCGTGGCTGTACGGGTGCGGTCGCGCTCGTGCTTTCGGCCAGGCATTGTCCCCCTGGCCCCCTTTCCCCTGGTGCCTATAAATACCCCCAGGGTTCTTCAGTTGGAGATATCCAGAGCTTTAGGATCTTTATGTTAGTTTGATTTTGGAGTTGTAGTTGTTATTGATTTTCTTCTTATTCTAGTTAGTTTAGCCATTAGAGTGAAAGAGAGAGTGTGTGTAAAAGTTGTATTTGGAGGGTGACAAGCTAATACAAGTAATTACTTCTCTTTCTTCTTTCCATTTACTAGTTGCTTTCATTCGCTTCTATCTCTTTGTTTTAGTGTATCTCCTTTTCTCTTTACCTCTTCTCTCTTATTGTTTCCTTTACTACCATGTCTAACTAACTCCTTCATTGCATGGCTAACTAACTACTAACGCACTAATCTCTAACAACTTAATTGATAACCCAAATGAGTTATCAGTGTCAAACAAGCCTTGTGCAAACGAGAGCTATGACATCTTAAGACGAGGGTTCTAACTCTAACTTACTTACAAGTATTAGCTCCCTTATACTTCATGCTTAACGGGTTTTTGATGATCTATAGAGTTTAAACTTTGCTTATTTTTGTAAGTTAGAAATTTTCCTTTTAAGTTTGCCGATACCATTAGTGCACTTGTGTCTTCCCATATTCTCGCCTTCAACTGGATCTTGATAAGGGAATGTCCAAGTTTTTACCGCGTAAAGCTAAAGTTAAAAGAAGAACTTTCACTCGATTTTCACGTGAATAATTCTTATGCATAAGGGTTATGCTTGCTATGATCTATCATGAGGCCACATCTTCAAGAAGTTAGAGATTAGTGGGAGCATGTAGTAGAAAGTTAGTCATGCGCTTTTACCATTAAGAAAAATCATTTTTATAAACCACCAAACAATTCTTGAAACCAACTTGTTTTCATTTTCAAATTCTTTATTTGAAGTAAAGAACTTTCTCTTTTCTTGAACAAAGAAGCCGCATCAAGCTTTCATCGCGCTCCCTCCTTGTGGATACGACCCGTATAGCTACTTCGCTACTACGGAGGAATCGCAAAAGCAGTAACATCGACCCACATTCCTTTACTTATTCTCGTGCTTGCTTTTTACTGATTAAATTTTGGCGTCGTTGCCGGGAGGGAATAGTTTTATTGTTCAATACTAAAGATTTTTCTTTGTTCTTGTGTGTAGGAGAAGTACCAAGGAGCTCACTATCACAGGAAGCGAAAGTGGTGGTCAAAGACGTTGCATAAGGATTCATTTACCCTCGAAAAATTCGTGTAAAAGCGAGTTTCTCTGATTGAAGTACTAACGAACTCTTCTGCAGGGTTGCCGAAAACCGTCCAAATTGCTTTCTCAAAATTTTTAGTTTCCTTGAATGCTTCACCTTATACATGTGTAATAAACTCAATAGAAATCCATTTGTTGCTTAATTGAAATTTGGATTAGACTCTTACATTTAGGGCATGTGTCTATTTCAATTCATTTCAATTTCTGTTTAAGAGTGTTAGAGAAAAGGTACATGTGCATTCATATAGAATAGGATCAACAGTTTGGAGTGATTTATCGCTTTGAGTGTTACCTTAAGGGCAAAATTCCAAATAATTAAGATAAGGTGGGGATTTCATCACCCTTCTTTAGCCCAAAAACCATCTCCAAGTGCACTCAAACTATCCCAAGCCTTAACTAAAAATTGATAGACATTGGCCCTAGGACATCTTGGACTCACCAAGAGATTAACCGAGGGTGAAAATTGCAAGAACTATACTCCTGTAAATTGGTGTCTAAGGAAAGTGGATTGAGAGGCAAAGCCTCGAAAGCTCCTGTTGGCCCATAAGGTTACACTCTCCATTTGTTTAGAGTTTTGATGATAACAACCAAATAGGAGCTATATGGTAATAATTAGTTTGTTAAGATAAGTTTCAGGTTTGTACCATATTTGGAGGCCATTGCTTAGCTATTACAAGAACTTCTAGGTTCATGAAGCAAAGAAGGCTTTTTGCACATCAAGGAAGGAACATAGAAGAAAAGGCTCTAGCAAGGCATTGCATGGATCAAGACTTCAAGATTGCTTAAGATAATTTATTAGATTTGTTTTTAGTTTAGAGTTTTGTTAAAGAATAGTGAATAGGATTGAAGCTCTATCACACACGTTTTTGCGCACATCTTGTTTCCAAACATATTTCCTATAATATGTACAAAAATAGTTTGTATACAATCTTCAGCCTACAAACTCATTTTTATCTATTATATATATCCCTGTTCAAAACTATTTTGTTAAAAATAGATTTCTCCTCAAAATTCCGTTTTTGTTTTGGCTTTGGACCTGAGCCGGTCGACCGTAAGGGTCGACCGACCCAATGTCAGGTCAAGCCGGTCGGCCGACCCAGTCGACCGGAGTTCTGGCAGCTGTGCGTATCAGTGTGCACGTTTCACGGTCGACCCGGACGGTCGACCGCGACATGCCTGACTGTAAGACTTCTGCTCTCTGTATTTTTGGGTCGACCGGGCGGTCGACCGTTAGCCTGCAACGGCTATTTTTTTGAACTAGCAGTCGACCGGGCCGGTCGACCGAGGTAGCCGTTTGAACAGTAACGGCTATTTCCTAAGCTGGTTTTATTTTTTGTCCTTTTCTCACTTAAGTGTGTTTAAATGACATGTTTTGGTTTTAATACTTTCTGATTAGCCTTAAATATGTTTTATCTCCTAACCCTAGCCCTCTCCTATAAATAGGGGTGTTTAGGGAGAGGTTGACTACTAGAAAAATTATCAAAATTTCCACAAGTTTAAGGCATTCAAAAAGACTTGGTTTCTTGGTTTTTGTGCTGAAATTCTCTCTCATTTTCTGAAGTATTTTCAAGAACTCTCTGATTTCTTTTTCTTTTCTCCTTGCACACAAGAGCTTCATTCCTACTCATTGTTCTCTAAGGACCTTTGTAAGGGAAGAGAATTTTGCAAGAGAGAGTTTGTGGTCTTTTGACTACTAAGAGATTTCTTGTACTTGAGATTGTGGAGTTGGGTACTCCGGTGAATTTGTAACATCTTTGTGATAGTGGAAGTGGTTGGAATCCTTCTGGGGAAGTCGGGAAGTAGAGCTGGGTGCTCGAACCTCGATAACAATTCTCGGTGTTTGCGTTTGGTTTACTTGCTCTATTTTCATTGATCTTATTACTTGCTCTCTACATTCATTGCTATATTCACTTGCTTTGTGAGATTGTTGCATCATAAATTTTAAATTATGCATTGATTAGCATTATCACCTATTCACCCCTCTAGGTGATTTTCAATTGGTATCAGAGCTTGGACCCTAGGTTTGGCTTAACATCCTTAGAGAGATCCTTAAATTTGCTAATCAACATTTGCATTCCATTTGTCATTCACTAGTAAATATGGCCGATAACATCAAAACCCCTCCTAAATTTGATGGACTCAACTTCCCTATTTGGAATGTTAGGATGACTATCTTTTTGCAATCTTTAGGTAGCTTAGTTGCTAAATCCTTGACCAAACCCTATGTTGCACCCGATAGTGATGAAAGCACATGGATCGACTTTACCTTCAGAGAATATGAGGCTAACTCCAAGGCCCAAACTCCCTATTAACCTCCTTGAATGAGGATGACCTTACACGGGTAATTCATTGCCAATCCGCCTATGAGATTTGGCAACATTTATTGGTCACACACGAGGGGACTTCACAAGTTAAGAGAGCTAAGATAGATCTCTTAAGGTCCCAATATGAATCTTTTAAAATGATTGATGAAGAATCTATTGATTGCATGATTACTAGATTTACTAAAATCACCAATGCTCTTTCTTCTTTAGGTGATGACATCTCCAATGACCAAAAGGTGCGAAAAGTGATTCGGGCACTTCCTACATCATGGGAGATCAAGGCCACCACCTTGAAAGAATTGAACGATAAGGATGAGATGGACCTAATTAGTCTCATTGGGAACTTAAAGACCCATGAGATGGAAAAGAAAGCAAGAGAAGAGGCCGCTCCACTAAAGAAGAAATCCATAGCCTTCAAGTCTTCATCCACTCTTGAAGACGATGAAGAAGATGAAGTAGAAGATGAGGAGTTATCACTACTTGTTCGCAATGTAAAGAGAATGTACCGGAGGAACAAGCTCAACTTTCGAAGGAAAATTGAAGGCAAAGAGGAGAGAAGAATTATATGCTACAATTGCCGAAAACCCGGACATATCAAGGCCGATTGCCCGGAGTTCAAGAAGAAGATGACCTCCTCCTTCAAGCCAAAGAAACCGGAAGAAAAGAAAGTGTACAAGGCAACTTGGGATTCGGAAAGCGAGTCTGAGGAAGAGGCGGATATAGCGAATATGTGTTTCATGGCAAACACACCAAAGGTAACCCCTCAACCTCTTGATGATGAAGATGATGAATTAAGTAAAGAAGTTCTTGTTCATGTCTTTGTTGAACTTTCTGAAACCTATGATAATAAAAAGATTGAATGCTCTAAATTGAAAAAGGAAGTTGCTTTTCTTAAGAATCAACTTGCTATTATTTCTAAAGAAAAGATGAAATTTCTTCAACTCTCATTTCTACCCAAAATGAATTTTGTGCTTACAAAATTGCTTGTAAAGTAAAATTTCCTAAGATTGATGAAAAAGAAATTTCTTCTTTAAAAACTAGAATTATTGATTTTGAAAAGACTTTAAAGGATTGTGCTTTTAACACTAAGAAACTTGAAGAAATGTTTTCTAAAAAGCACACCTCTCATGCTAAAGATTCACATGTTAAGATTCCTCATGCTCACACTACACATAACACTTCTCATGCTAAATCTTTTCATGCTCACAATTCTCATGCTCACAAATCACACACTCACTATGCTTTTAAATATGGTAGAGTGTATAGATGCACATATTGTGGTAAGAATGGACATTTGGCTAAATTTTGTTATGACCAAGTAAATAGAACCAATAATCTTGTTTGGGTTAATGAAACTAACTCTTTAGGACCCAAGAAAATGTGGGTACCGAAATCAAGTCCTAAATTATTTGATATAGGTACACACCAAGACTCCAAGACGTAGGGAGCGGTGGTACCTTGATAGTGGTTGTTCAAGACACATGACATGGGACATCAATAACTTTACAACCCTATCAAGGTACGTGGAAGGTGGCTCCGTCACCTTCGGGGATGACTCCAAAGGCACTATCATCGGTATAGGTAACATTCAAATTGGTGCATCTCCCATTTTAGAAAATGTTGTACTTGTTGATGGTTTGAAGCATAATTTGCTTAGCATTAGTCAATTTTTTGACCGTGGACTTAAGATTGTTTTTGATGATTCTTCTTGCAAAATCTTTGATGTTAAAACCAATGATTGTATTCTCACCGGTTTTCGTGATGATAATGTTTATATCATTGACATGCTTAATGTGGAATGTTCTACTAAATGCTTAAATGCTTTTGATGAAAATTCTTGGCTTTGGCATAGAAGATTAGGACATGCATCTTTTGACCATCTTTCTAGGATTAATTCAAAGGAATTGGTGAAGGGTATTCCTTACTTGAAGTTTGAGAAAGACCGCATTTGTGGTGCGTGCCAACTTGGGAAACAAACCAAGTCTTCCTTCAAACCAATCAAGGATATCATGTCAACTAGGCCTTTAGAATTAATTCATATGAATCTTTTTGGACCTACTAAAACTAAGAGCTTAAATGGTAGTAGATTTGCATTTGTTTTAGTTGATAATTTTTTCCGTTTCACTTGGGTTTTCTTCTTGGAACACAAAGATCAAACTTTTTCTCATTTTAAGATTTTTCGAAAAAGAGTTGAAAAAGAAAAGGGTTTTTCGATTTTGAGAATAAGGAGTGATAGAGGTGGTGAGTTTGTTAACCAACTCTTCATGACTTATTGTGATGAAAAGGGAATTAAGCATGAAATGTCTTGTCCTAGAACTCCACAACAAAATGGAGTTGTAGAAAGAAAAAATAGAACACTTCAAGAGATGGTTAGGACAATGATAAGTGAGTATGACCTCCCTCAATATCTATGGGCCGAGACCGTAAACACCGCATGCTATATATCAAATCGTATTTATTTATATAAAAATTCTTCCAAAACATCTTTTGAAATGTATCATTCTAGAAAACCTAATGTTGCATATTTCAAAGTTTTTGGATGCAAGTGTTTTGTTTTGAACACTAAAGATAACTTGGGTAAATTTGATGCTAAGGCTTATGAAGTAATCTTTGTTGGATATTCTACAACTAGTAAAGCTTATAGAGTATTCAATAGATCTTCTCTTACCATTGAAGAATCCATGCATGTTAAATTTGAAGAATCTAATGTGGTTGTTGAGAATGTTGTAGAGATTGACCCATTAGGTGAAGACATGGAGAGACTATCCTTGAAGAACTCACCCGCTCAAGATGATAAGCAAGAACCATTGGTGACGTTCAAGAGGATAAAGAGGAAAGCTTTCAACCGCTTCCTAAAGCTTGGAGATATGCCACAAATCATCCCAAGGAGCTCATCTTAGGTGATGCATCTAATGGGGTAACAACTCGCTCCAAACTCCATGACCTATGTGGTAACTTTGCTTTCATTTCTCATTTTGAACCCAAAGCATCCTCGAAGCCGAGGCGGACTCATATTTGTTGCTAGCCATGCAAGAGGAACTCAATCAATTTGAGCGCAACCAAGTTTGGCACCTTGTTCCTAGGCCCCACGATAGACCAATAATTGGTACTAAGTAGATCTTTAGGAATAAGATGGATGAGTCTGAAAATGTGATTAGGAATAAAGCTAGGTTAGTGACCCAAGGTTACACTCAAGTTGAGAGAATTGACTTTTAGGAGACCTTTGCACCCGTAGCACGGCTTGAAGCCATACGGATGACACTAGCTTTTGCATCTTTCAAAAATTTTAAACTTTTTCAAATGGATGTGAAGAGTGCATTTTTGAATGGTTTTATAAATGAAGAAGTTTATGTTGAACAAACTCCCGGTTTTATTGATCATGTTCATCCTAAATTTGTTTTTAAACTTGATAAAGCTTTGTATAGATTGAAACAAGCTCCAAGAGCTTGGTATGAAAGGCTTTCTAGTTTTCTCATTTCAAATGATTTTATTAAAGACAAAGTAGATACAACACTATTCAATAAGCATGTTGATAATGACATTTTAATTGTGCAAATTTATGTTGATGATATAATTTTGGTTCTACTAATGAGTTTTTATGCAAGGAATTTGAAAAGGTTATGCAATGTGAGTTTGAAATGTCTTCAATGGGTGAGCTTAATTTCTTTCTTGGACTCCAAATCAAGGAATTGTAAGATGGGAGCTTCATATGTCAAGCCAAATACGCAAAGGAACTCGTAAAGAGGTTTGACTTGAAGACTCAAAGGTTTGCAACACTCCCATGGCAACTACCACCAAGCTTGATAAGGATGACCAAGGTAAAAATGTTGATATTAAATTGTATAGAAGCATGATAGGTAGTCGTTTGTATTTGACGGCAAGTAGGCCAGATATCATGTTTAGTGTGTGTCTTTGTGCTAGATTTCAATCGTGTCCCAAAGAGTCTCATCTTATTGCGGTAAAACGCATTATTCGCTATATTAAGGGAACGATTGGAATGGGTCTATGGTATCCGAAAACTGGAGATTTCTCAATGACGAGTTATTCGGATGCCGACTATGCGGGTTGTAGAGTAGATAGAAAGAGTACTAGTGGGACATGTCAATTTCTTGGTAATTGTCTTGTTTCATGGTCCTCTAGGAAACAAGATTCCGTAGCTCTCTCAACCGCCGAGACGGAGTATGTTGCCGCAGGGGCTTGTTGTGCACAAGTCCTTTGGATGAAACATACTCTCCTTGATTATGATTTGCATTATAACCATATAAAAATATTTTGTGATAATACTAGTACTATACATATGACAAAGAATGCAAATCAACATAGTAAGACCAAGCACATTGAGATTAGATATCACTTTCTTAGAGATCATTTTGAGAAAGGAGATATAGATATTGATTATGTTTCTACGGATTTGCAACTAGCCGATATTTTCACTAAACCACTTGATTTTGCTAGATTTTCCTTCATTTGTGGTGAACTTAATGTTTGTGTTATTGAATAAAAATGTTTTCATAACCCTTTTTGATGTATGATAAAAAGGGGGAGAATAAGTTTTTATGATAGAATTATGAGTTCATATGGTTTTGGTTCCATATGAGTTTATACATGTTTAATTAGTTTTCATGATTTCTTGTTTTTGATGTTTTTGAGTTTAAGTGTTTTGCAAGCATATTTTGATTTTTAATCATATGGTTTTTGGTTTGATGGTTTTTGCTTGCACCTTACATTGTTTTTATGATAGCATAATTTGAGGGGGAGCTTACTCCTCCTCTATAGTTTTGCTTATAGCCTATTTGTTTTGTCATCATCAAAAAGGGGGAGATTGTTGGCCCATAAGGTTACACTCTCCATTTGTTTAGAGTTTTGATGATAACAAACTAAATAGGAGCTATATGGTACTAATTAGTTTGTTAAGATAAGTTTCAGGTTTGTACCATATTTGGAGGCCATTGCTTAGCTATTGCAAGAACTTCTAGGTTCATGAAGTAATGAAGGCTTTTTGCACATCAAGGAAGGAACATAGAAGAAAAGGCTCTAGCAAGGTATTGCATGGCTCAAGACTTCAAGATTGCTCAAGATAATTTATTAGATTTATTTTTAATTTAGAGTTTTGTTAAAGAATAGTGAATAGGTTTGAAGCTCTATCACACACATTTTTGCGCACATCTTGTTTCCAAATATATTTCCTATAATATGTACAAAAATAGTTTGTACACTATCTTTAGCCTACAAACTCATTTTTATCCATTATATATATCCCTATTCAAAACTATTTTGTTAAAAATAGATTTCTCCTAAAAATTTCATTTTTGTTTTGGCTTTTGACCTGAGCCGGTCGACCGTAAGGGTCGACCGACCAAATGTCAGGTCAAGCCGGTCGGCCGACCTAGTCGACCGGAGTTCTGGCAGCTGTGCGTATCAGTGTGCACGTTTCACGGTCGACCCGGACGGTCGACCGCGGCATGCCTGACTGCAAGACTTCTGCTCTCTGTATTTTTGGGTCGACCGGGCGGTCGACCGTTAGCCTGCAACGGCTATTTTTTTGAACTAGCGGTCGACCGGGCCGGTCGACCGAGGTAGCCGTTTGAACAGTAACGGCTACTTCCTAAGCTGGTTTATTTTTTTGTCCTTTTCTCGCTTAAGTGTGTTTAAATGACATGTTTTGGTTTTAATACTTTCTGATTAGCCTTAAATATGTTTTATCTCCTAACCCTAGCCCTCTCCTATAAATAGGGGTGTTTAGGGAGAGGTTGACTACTAGAAAAATTATCAAAATTTCCACAAGTTTAAGGCATTCAAAAGACTTGGTTTTCTTGGTTTTTGTGCTGAAATTCTCTCTCATTTTCTGAAGTATTTTCAAGAACTCTCTGATTTCTTTTTCTTTTCTCCTTGCACACAAGAGCTTCATTCCTACTCATTGTTCTCTAAGGACCTTTGTAAGGGAAGAGAATTTTGCAAGAGAGAGTTTGTGGTCTTTTGACTACTAAGAGATTTCTTGTACTTGAGATTGTGGAGTTGGGTACTCCGGTGAATTTGTAACATCTTTTGGAAGTGGTTGGAATCCTTCTGGGGAAGGCAGGGAAGTAGAGCTGGGTGCTCGAACCTCGATAACAATTCTCGGTGTTTGCGTTTGGTTTACTTGCTCTTATTTCTTGCTCTATTTTCATTGCTCTTATCACTTGCTCTCTACATTCATTGCTATATTCACTTGCTTTGTGAGATTGTTGCATCATAAATTTTAAATTGTGCATTGATTAGCATTATCACCTATTCACCCCCCTCTAGGTGATTTTCAGCTCCGTGGTTTGGCATAATTAAGGCCTGTGGCTTACGCCCGGATACGTCCCACCGAGTTTTACCCTTTCCTGGCCGATTAGCTTGTAGTCGAGCTCCTGCAACAACCTCCCCCAGAGAATTGACCAGTTAAGAGTCGTTTAGGTCCAAGTACCTTAGACTAAGGCTTTGTGATTGTTTTTCTTTCTTTTGTTTGTTTATTTTATTCTTTTCGATTGTTTGTGTGTCGTTATGTTGTTTGTGGTGTGTTGCATGCAAGGATGGGTAAGAGATCCTGTAACTTCCCAATTAACCAGAAACACTTCTCTACCCTTGCATCCAGAACCGGTGATGGCATCACTTCAGGATAGGTTTTACCCGATCAGAACCTCATTGCCATCTTGTATAAAATTACCTAAGGCAAATGGAAATAATTTTGAATTAAAACCTCAATTCATCAACACTCTTCCAAAGTTTCATGGTTTAGAATCAAGAAATTCACAATCTATAGCTTCAAGAGGAGGGCTCCTATCTCTAGAATCATCCATAACTGCAGAAGCTAAGATTGCAACCCTAGTGAGGAGAATAGAGGCTCTAGAAACAAAAGAGTCAGCTAATGTCAACCGAATCAACCCATCACCAATTCACAATTCAGGTTGTTCATACTGTCAGGTACCAAACCATGTCTTTGAAGATTGCCCGTTCTTCATACTCAGCAAGTGCCACCGGAACATATGAATGTGTCCTACTCACGGCTGCAACACAATCCCTATTCGCAAACATACAAACCCGGTTGGAGGAATCACCCAAATTTCTCTTGGGCCCAGAATAGTCCTCCTAGGCCTAATTTCTCCAACAATTTTCACCATCCCAGTCCTCCACCAAATTTTCCCAGTCAAGCTTCATCTTCCTCCTTCCAAAGTTCACCAATTGAGAAGAAATTCAGTAAATCAGAGGAGAGCATGGAGGCTTTTATGAAGTCCCGAGCCGCTTTCATGCAAAATCAGGTACAAATGCTGAACAACCATTCATAGGCCATATCGAGATTGAAAAAGTAGATGAACCAATTAGCTAGTTCTCTAAGTGAAAGATCAAGGGTACTTTACCTAGTCAGCCGCTAGTTGACCCTAAGAACTCTAATCAAGCGTATGAAATTCAGGATCTGATTGCTAAAAGAAAGAACAATCAAGAGTTTAAAGAGTTTACCGTGTAGCTTGTGGCTAACGGGTCGTGTCCACGAGGAGGAATGCGATGGAAGCTTTTCGGTGAATCGTTTAAAAATAAGGAATTGTGTTCGTTTTTTTTTATGGAAAAGAGAATGGAAAGAAAGAGATGATTAAAAGAGAAATTGCAACTTTTAGAAAAGGTTTTGGAGAAGGTGATTTAGAAAGCTTGAGAATTGTTTTGTTGTTTTATAATAAGGAAGCAAATCTGGGCTCACTATCTCACTACTCAATTGTTCATTCTTCTATTGAAATATTAAGTGCCTCAAAGTGATCATTTGCAAAACTTAAAGTTGATTTTTAGAAAAGTTGAAGTAAAACACATAAGATGGTTGGAAGAGTTTAGTCTTTTCTTCGAGAAATCGTTAGAATTTGAATATTAAATCATCAAGCACGAAGAAGCAAGAATGAATTAAAAACAATTCAGAGATGTTCATGAAAGAAGTGAGAGTTTAACTATCCAAACCCATCATCATGTGCCTTCAAGAACACTTTCAAAAAGAAAGGCTTTTAAGTAAGGCATGCATATGATTCATTGGGTCTTTTAAAAACAGAAGAGAAGAAGAACAAGAGAGAGTTACAACTGTGAGCCCAGAAAACCGTTTATTTACCCATGGAAAACGAAGAAGAAGCATAGAAATAATGCAAACCATACCGTACTGCAAGTGGAAGAAAACGCGGCTCGACTCTTGTATTTATGTCACTTCAATCTTCAAGTACAAGCACTCAATACCTCTCTTCTCACAAGTTTTGATACTGGACTACAAAGTAAAAAACAAGATTACAACTTTTGTGCTAGCTAACAAAGAGCCTAAATCCTAACAAAATAAACATAAATTCTAATCCTAGTCTTCGCTACCTTTTTCTTTGTTGAAACCAGTATTTATAGGCAAAAACCTAAAGGATAGGATCCCGGGAAGATTGGAGGAGCAAACGCTCCCCCAACAACCTCCACTTGGCCACGGAAACGCGGCTTGGGCCGTGTTTCCGCGGCCCTGGTGTGGCCAGGTGGCCACACCCAGTTGAGGGAGAACTCTGCTTTGGTGATTTGCCCGTATCTACTGCTGGTTTTCTTGTTTTCTGCTCTCTGCTCAGACGTTGATGAAATAGCCTTTGATTGTGTGGCTTCAACCGCTTGATTCAGGGAGGATTCTTCTCAACCTCTTGATATGCCAAGATTTTGCCCTGATTTCTTCATTTTGAATTTATTCTGAATTAAATCAGAATTTGGTGGGCTTTTGGCTTGTTTCTCTTTTCTTTCTTTTAGCACTTGGGCCTACATTTAACAAAAAAAAGGAGACATATTCATAGGATTTATTAGCTAAAAAGTATGGTAAGGTGACAATGTAAATGCAATATATGTGACTAATCACACCCCCACACTTATCTTTTGCTCGCCCTCGAGCAAACCTCAGACTAATTCTAATCAATTATTAGACCACTTTCGCAGGTCACTTAATTGCTTGAGCATGTGCAACAAGCCGTTAAACCTCTAGGTTACCCCGAGAGGACGAGTTTTGTCTCGTGAGGGTTTTCAGTAGATTGCACCCACAAAATCCATAAAGAAAGAGAAAAAAGGTTAGTATTTTCGAAAAGCATTTTAAAGGAGAAAATATTTGAAGTATATTTGTAAGGCTTTAAGTAATCTATAAGTTATAGGAATATCAAATTTTTCATTCCTAAACTTAGTCTCTATTCAAAAACATGTCATCAATTAAAGTAAGGAGTCGACTTGTACATCTCATCTAGTCTATTAATTTACCCTGAGTCGTATGCACCATCGTGACTGTGAAGTTGACTAAGGGTTCTTTAACATTAACTCCTATGCCTTATATTTTATTTATTTTTGGTGAAATTTATTCCTCAATTTCATTAGGCTTTCTAATCTTTCCATGTAATGAGCATTCAGTCGGTGACACCCAAACCGGACAGTTTTAGGGCACCAGGTGAGAAACACCCCTAAGGACTTAAACACTCGAGCAGATAAGGCCACGAAACCAAGGTTTTTATTTATAAGATGGACCCCTTTTAGGCGTGAATACTTATGCTTCATGAGGCATAAATACCCAGCTTAATCAGAGGATTTTTATACACATTTTTTTTCAAACTTATCTAATTATCTTTTGCATAAATACTAAGGCTTGCTTAGGCCAAAGCACCTAGCTAATCAATAATTAGACTTGTTTTTTTTCTTTTTTTTCTTTTTTTTCATAATATATTTTTTATAAGGCATAAGAGTCTGTTTTTAAACCTTAAGTGTGTAAGTGTATTTAGTGTGCATATGTCATCAAGGTAAATATCAAGACCAAATTACTTTCACAAATTTTCTTCCTGACCCTAAAAATTAAACAAGTTATCTTATTTTGACTAAGTATAAGAAATCCTAATTATGATTCTCCTATTCCTTAAATTGACTTAATTTCTTACAAAAATATATCAAAATATTGTTCTACCCATTTCAAAAAGTTATATATATATATATATATATATATATATATATATTTGTTTTTTTTTATATCAGTCATGTTAGAACCCTCCCCCACACTTATCTCATGCATTGTCCCCAATGTATGAAAGAAATGTATAAATGCATGAAATAAAATGGAAAGGAGGAAAGTTACCGATATACTGGGTCAAAAAGACCCATTGTCGTTTCATTTACCGGCACCGATTCCAAGAAAGGTTTAAGGCGTTGACCATTTACCTTGAAGTCATTTCCATTCTTGGTGTCACTGATCTCAACTGCACGGTGTGGAAACACGGTTTTTACAACGAATGGCCCAGTCCATCTTGATTTCAATTTTCCTGGAAAAAGATGAAGCCTAGAATTATAGAGTAAGACTTTTTGTCCAGGGACAAAGGTCTTTCTTATGATGTGCTTGTCATGGAAAATCTTGACTCTATCTTTAGTGATCCTAGAATTTTCATAGGCCTCATTTCTCAATTCCTCCAATTCAGAAATTTGTAATTTCCGAAGTCACCGGCCTTAGTCAAGTCGAAATTCAGCTGCTTGATTGCCCATAAGGCTCGGTGCTCTAACTCAACGGGCAAGTGACAAGGTTTGCCATAGACTAACCTATAAGGAGACATCCTAGAATCGTCTTGAAAGCGGTCCTGTAGGCCCATAGAGCATCTACAAGTTTGATGGACCAATCTTTCCGGTTTTGGTTCACAGTTTTCTCCAAGATAAGCTTGACTTGTCTATTTGAAACCTCACTTGCCCACTGGTTTGAGGATGATAAGGTGTGGACAACTTGTGAGTTATGGCATACTTTCACATAAGAGCTGCAAAAGATCTATTGCAAAAGTGATTGCCGTTATCACTGATGATAGCACAAGGGGTTCCGAAGCGTGAAAAAATGTTCTCTTTCAAAAACTTTATGACAACTTTGTTATCATTAGTTTTACAAGGAATGGCTTCTACCCACTTGGACACATAATCCACAGCAACCAATATGTATTGGTTCCCAAATGAATTAAATGGACCCATAAAGTCGATGCCCCAAACATCAAAGAGTTCTATTTCTAGAATTGGGTTGAGAGGCATCATATTTCGGTTTGAAATCCTTCCTACCATTTGGCATCTAGGGCACGTCTTGCAAAATTCATAAGCATCCTTGAATAGAGTAGGCCAATAAAACCCACTTTGTAGCACTTTTTCAGTAGTCTTGCGGGGACCAAAGTGTCCACCGCATGCAAGTTCGTGACAAAATGATAGAACACTCTTAACCTCCTCATCGGGAATGCATCTCCTAATAATTTGGTCATAATAGTACTTGAAAAGATACGGTTCCTCCCAAAAGAAATACCGGACTTGAGATAAGAACTAGTAAACATCATTTTTGGACCAATGAGACGGAGTTTGGTTTGTGACTAAGTAATTCACTATATCAGCAAACCAAGGTTCCCTAGAGATAGCTAAGAGATGTTCATCAGGAAAATCCTCATTTATGGGTAATTCGTTGCATGGAGAATTAGGGATCCGTGAGAGGTGGTCAGCAACGACATTTTCTACGCCTTTCTTATTCGAATATCAAGATCGAATTCTTGAGAAGGAGGATCCAACGAATGAGTCGGGCCTTGGCATCCTTCTTCATCATGAGGTACCTAAGCGCAGAATGATCGGTGAAAACGGTGGTTTTGGACCCTAGTAGGTAGGGACGAAACTTCTCTAAGGAAAACACTACTGCCAAGAATTCCTTCTCAGTCATAGTGTAGTTCAGTTGAGCATCGTTGAGAGTCCTACTAGAGTAGTAGATCACATGCTGCTTGTTATCAATGCGTTATCCTAGGACAGCGCCTATGGCAAAATCGGAAGCACCGCACATGATCTCAAACGGCTTAGACCAATCCGGTGCAGATATGATTGGTGTAGAAATAAGCTCTCTCTTAAGCTTCTCCCAAGAATTCATGCATTCAGTATCAAAGTGAAGGACACATCCTTAGCTAACAGATTAGTCAAGGGCCTAGCAATTTTGCTAAAATCCTTGATAAATCTTCGGTAGAAACTAGCATGTCCTAAGAAGGATCTAATGTCCTTAACGCATTTGGGCATGGGAAGCTTAGCAATAACCTCGATTTTGGCTCTATCCACTTCAATTCCTTTCTTGGAGATTTCATGACCCAAGACAATTCCATGTTTTACCATGAAGTGGCATTTCTCCCAGTTCAGTGTCAGATTTTTCTCAGCACAACGTTGGAGGACGAGTTCTATATGGTGGAGACATTGAGTGAATGAATCTCCGTAGATGGAGAAATCATCCATAAAGATCTCTAAGAATCGTTCTACCATATAAGAGAAAAGACTCAACATGCAACGTTGAAACGTTGCTGGGGCATTGCGTAAGCCGAAGGGCATCCGACGATAAGCAAATGTCCCAAATGGACATGTAAACGTAGTCTTTTCTTGGTCCTCAGGAGCGATAGGGATCTGGTTATAGCCCGAGTAACCGTCCAGGAAACAGTAATACTCGTGACCTGCCAAACGTTCAAGCATTTGATCACTGAAGGAAAGTGAAAAATGGTCCTTACGAGTTGCAGCATTCAGTTTCCTATAGTCGATGCAAACTCGGATCTTCGTGGGAAGTCAAGTTTGAACCAACTCTTTGTTCTCGTTTTTCACTACGGTGAAACCGGATTTCTTTGGAACCGCGTGGACAAGACTGACCCATTGGCTATCAGAGATGGGATAAATTATCCCATTGTCTAAGAGTTTTATGATTTCAGCATGAACAGCCTCTTGCATTATAGGGTTTAACCTACGCTGCGGGTCTCTTTTAGGTGTGGCGTCTTCATTGAGATGAATGCGATGTTGAACGATGGTTGGACTTAATCCCTTGGTATCAGTCATAGTCCACCCAATGGCTTCCCTATGTTTTCTTATAATTGCTTTTAGATCTTCTTCTTCCCCGTCATTTAAATGGGAGGCAATGATGACAGGAAAGGTCTCTTGTTCACCTAGATAGGCGTACTTGAGATGCGCAGGTAAGGCTTTCAATTCTAAGGAGGAGGTAGGCTCACTGGAAGGACTAGTCAAATTTATTGGCTCCATGTTGGTGAAATAGGGTTTGAGGCCCAATTCATAGCAGAATCTACAACCTGATCAAGATTAAAGTCATCAGACTCTAATCTGAAGTCACACTCTGTTTCTAATTCCAATTCTTCCCATGTTCACTTGTCAAGTTCTCAATTAGGTTGACTTCAATTGTTTGGTCCTCGATATCGCGGGGTTGTTTTCCTAGATTGAAGACATTGACTTCTCTAGTCATGTCCCAAAAGGTTAACCTCATAGACCCATTCCTACAATTGATGATGGAATTAGCAGTAGCAAGGAATGGTCGCCCTAGGATAACAGGAGTTTGAGCCCTATGATTGGAGTTGGACACAGGTTGTGTCTCCAGAACTATAAAATTAACAGGGTAAATGAACTCTCCTACCCGGTCAGAACATCATTAATCTCCCCTTTTGGACTTTAACAGAACGGTTAGCCAGTTGGATGGTGACTCGATTTGAACTAAAATCGTCTAACCCAAGTTGTTGATAACAGAGAATGGAAGAAAGTTGATACTTGCCCCCAAGTCAAGAAGTGCACGACTAATCTCGGCTTGTCCTATTGTGCAGGCAATGGTGGGACTACCTGGATCCTTGTACTTGACAGGGATCGGACCCGATAATAGCTCACTAATGTTAGTAGCTAAGAAGACCTTTTTTGAAACATTAGTCTTTCTCTTCTTGGTGCACATGTCCTTAAGAAACTTAGCATAGGAAGGAACTTATTGGATGGCATCAAGAAGTGGCACATTTATCTTCACTTGGTTAAATATCTCGATTATATTGTCAATGTAAGGATTTTGCTTGTTGTTTTTCAGCCTATTAGGAAACAGTACTATAGGCTGGTGCACCTGGCTGGCTGACTTGTCTTTTTCAGATTCGTCAGAATTGGAAGAAATTGGATTAGATGAGGTGGAAGCTTGATTGTGGTTGTGCTGAATGGGATTGGTTGGTGCTGATACTTGGTTATCAACTCTCTTTCCTGACCTCAATGTATGAACAACATTACATTGATTAAATGAATGATCCTCAGCCAAATGAGCTTGTTGAGAATTCCTCGGATTGGTGACTGGCTGACTAGGCAGGGTACCCTTTTGTCTCTCATTCTGTGGAGTGGCTAGTTGACTCATTTGAACCTCTAACCTCTGGATAGTTTGCATGAGAGAATCTTGGTTTTTATATATCTTTCCATGTTTCTTTCAAAGTCAGTCATTCCCTTTCTAATTGAGGATTCTGGAAGGAGGATTGTGGAGCTTGGTTAGGAAAGTTCTGTTGATAGTTTTGAAAGTTTGGTGGATGGTTGGGAGAATTATTATGGAAATTGAAGAAGTTGGGTTGATTGGAAGAATTATTATCATGATGGAAGTGGCTAGCATGATTTGATTGTGAATGGTCAGAGTTATTTTGGCTCCATGAGAAATTAGGGTGATTTCTCCAGTCGGGATTGTACGTTGGTGCGTAAGGATTATTGTTCGGCCTTGAAAAGGCCGCATTCATCGGTTCATGATAGGGTTGCTGAGCCTGAAACACAGGGCATTCCTCGAACACATGATTCATGGCTTGACAATAAGTGCAGCCCGGGGTTGGAAATTGGTTCGGGCTGACTTGATTTACTGGACTTGGTTCTTTCGTTTTTAGAGCTTCCAGTCCTCTAGCCAGGTTAGCTAACTTAGCCTCATTAGCGATGGACGATTCGATAGAATGGAGACCTCCTTTTGAAGATATGGAGTTAGGATTCCTAGAGGTCTCACTAGCAGATTCCCATTGGATGGTCTTCTCAGCTAGATTTTCATACAAATCCCATCCTTCATTTTCATCTTTCTGCAAGAAACCCCCTTGGCACATACTCTCTAAGAAGGTTTTGGTGGAATAGTCTAAACCGTCATAAAGAATTTGGCATTGTCGCTATTTCTCAATTCCATGATGTGGACTTGGACAAGGAGGTCTTTAAAGCGTTCAAAGTACCTCCAGAATGGTTCACTAGGTTCTTACTTGAATTGCATGATCGTCTTCCTAATGAGAGCGGTTTTATGGATTGGATAGAATTTCTTCAAGAAGACCTTGATGAAACTATACCAGGATATGATAGAACCGGCCGCTAAGCTGTAGAGTCACTTCTTTGCTAGGTCCTTAAGTGCGAAAGGACAAATCTCAACCTAATAGCATCATCTACAATGTGTGGGATTTTCATCATTAGACATACTTCCTCAAATTCTCTTATGAAGAAGTAGGCATCTTCGGACTCTAGGCCATGAACTTGGGAAGTGTGTTGATGAATTGAGGCTTGAGCTCAAAATTGTATTCACCAACCGATGGAAGTAGAATGCAAGATGGAAGTGAGGTTCTAATAGGGTAGAACCTATCCTGCAGTGATGTTGATTGAGCCATTACCGAATCTGGTCTTGGTTTAAACTTGGGTGGTGATGTGTTTCTAGTCAACCTAGATGAATTAGGGTCTCTCGACCATACTTGCATACACAAACACAATCACAATCACAACAAGTTCAAACAACAGTCAACAAGAGTAATCAACCAAGCCTACTCTAAGGTAACCTCGACCTAGACAACTCCTAACTGTTTGATTATCCACAGGAGGTAGAATGTAGACTTTGACCACAAGCTAATCAGCCAGGTCAGGGTAAGATTGGTGGGAGGTTATCCGTCAAAGACGTTCCTTAATTAAGTAACCACAAATCTTCGGGCTTTCGGCCCTCAATCCCCTTCCTAGACACTGATTTGGCAGGAGTCAATTTCCAACACCTTCCCTCTTTAGGATAATCTCCTAGTGAGTTCGAGATGTCCCTAAGGCCAACGTCTATCAGATTTTACTTAGGCTTAGGTTTGTGAGTGCTTGGAATCTGATTTCTGGGCCAAGGAAGGGTGATTAAATCCCTACCTTATCTTTTTATTGGGTGTTACCCTTAAATCAATTTGTACAAGTGTACAAGATAAATAAGATTCACTCAAAGCGATATAAATCAACCAGAAATGAGTCCTATTCTGAATGCAATGCGTACGTACCTTGCTCCAGCACTCTTCAACAGTAAAGTAAATGAATTGAAAGACTCATGTCTAAAATGCAAACGTCTAATCAGTTTTTTAAACTTTTCAACAAGTGTTTTACTGTTGTCTTAAAACAGGGATGGTGGATAGCAGAAATAGCACAAATATGACATACAAAAACTTAAATTTTTGCGAGCAATATGTCCTGCAAAAAAGTTTTTAGTAGTCCAATGAAATTTTTTTTCAGTTTTGCAACGCAATTTCTTGAAATTCTGTTTCTACTTTCGAGAGTAGGGGCACAGAATTTGCAAGTCTTCTCTTGCAAAGCTTGAATGCTAGATCTTGATCTTCAAGTCCCTGAAACAACACACAAAACTTGTTAGAAAACAAATACACCGTTCCCTCCCCGGCAACGGCGCCAAAATTTGATTGCTAAAAGAAAGAACAATCAAGAGTTTAAGAGTTTACCGTGTAGCTTGTGGCTTACCGGTCGTGTCCACGAGGAGGAATATGATGGAAGCTTTTCGGTGAATCGTTTAAAAACAAGGAATTGTGTTCGTTTTTTTTTTTTATGGAAAAGAGAATGGAAAGAAAGAGATGATTAAAAGAGAAATTGCAACTTTTAGAAAGGTTTTGGAGAAGGTGATTTAGAAAGCTTGAGAATTGTTTTGTTGTTTTATAATAAGGAAGCAAATTTGGGCTCACTATCTCACTACTCAATTGTTCATTCTTCTATTGAAATATTAAGTGCCTCAAAGTGATCATTTGTAAAACTTAAAGTTGATTTTTATAAAGGTTGAAGTAAAACACATAAGATGGTTGGAAGAGTTTAGTCTTTTCTTCGAGAAATCGTTAGAATTTGAATATTAAATCATCAAGCGCGAAGAAGTAAGAATGAAGTAAAAACAATTCAAGAGATGTTCATGAAAGAAGTGAGAGTTTAACAATCCAAACCCATCCTCATGTACCTTCAAGAACACTTTCAAAAAGAAAGGCTTTTAAGTAAGGCATGCATATGATTCATTGGGTCTTTTAAAACAGAAGAGAAGAAGAATAAGAGAGAGTTACAACAGCGAGCCTAGAAAACCGTTTAGTTACCCATGGAAAATGAAGAAGAAAGCATAGAAATAATGCAAACCATACCGTACTGCAAGTGGAAGAAAACGCGGCTCGACTCTTGTATTTATGTCACTTCAATCTTCAAGTACAAGCACTCAATTCCTCTCTTCTCACAAGTTTTGATACTGGACTACAAAGTAAAAACAAGATTACAACTTTTGTGCTAGCTAACAAAGAGCCTAAATCCTAAGAAAATAAACACAAATCTAATCCTAGTCTTCGCTACCTTTTTTTTTACTGAAACCA
>JAVJIF010020430.1:0-87009 GCA_038442645.1 Agave tequilana | reverse complement strand
CCCCCCCCCCCCCCCCCCCCCCCCCCCCCCCAAAAAAAAAAAAAAAAAAAAAAAAAAAAAAAAAAGAGAGCCCCAAACACACACGCAGAGTAATGATAGATATTGATTTACTTATTCTAATTTATAAAAGAAATTTATAAGGAAAAAAATATTATAAGAAAAGTAGTTCTTTAAACAAAACTATAAAGAGATGAAGAAATCATGCTATTTTCATCATGGTAGATAAATTTCCATACAATGTTTCTTCTTGCTGTGCTCATGAAACTGATAGAAAGAATAAGGATCATGCAATGTCCAGAAACAGAAACAAAGCATAAATGAGAGTTGAGCAGAATGAGCTGGATAAATCAACAAGAATAACCAGATCCCTCACATTCCTGATGGATAAAAATGAATCTGCAAGTTCTTAATAGCAGGTCTTACGATTATGAAGACACTCGAATCCCTTGTAGCATGATGGAAAGTCCAACAATGTAATGAATCTGCAAGTTCTTAATAGCAGTGAAGTGAAACATCATGTCCTGCAGGCCTTCCGATTATGAAGGCACTCGAATCCCTTGTAGCACAATGGAAGTCCAACAATGTCTGCTACTCACCAGGAAACAAACATTAGATACCAACTTTCACATGGCATATCACCTAGTAGCCCTCAGTGAATGCCCATTGGACCACAATCCCTCCTTCCCACTATCAAGCTAGAAGACTTACACATGGGTCTGTTTGGTTGTCGTAACTGGCCGTAATTCGTAAGTCGTAATTGGTAAATTCTTTTACAGTTGTAAATGAGTTACATGCATGTAAGTTTTATAGTATTTGGTTGGTAACATAAAGTTGTAAGTGGGAAAGTGTATTGTATTTTACGGTATTTAGTTGTCGTAATGTGTAAGTCGTAAGTGAAAAAGTTGACCACAAAATTAACTATTTGGTCATTTAAAATTTTTAATATTGCAAATGAATACTAAAAATGCTAAATATTAAAAAAATAATACAAATTTGCATGACCACAAAATTAACTGTAAGTGGGCTGTGAGTGGTAAGTGAGTTGCAAGTGAATGGTAGTTGAGTTGTGTAAGTCTTTTACGAATTACGGTCCAAACAAACGCCGTAGTTGTAATTGGGTTGTAAGTCATTTACGACTTACGGCCTTTTACGGCTTTTACGTCCAAACAAACAGCCCCATGATAGAATAATTATCAACATGATGTAAAGCGATGGTGGAGAGTATCTTGAGGGAATGATTTGGTCACAATGGTGGAGAGACTTGACATCTGAATGTTGATAAAAGTTCCTTTATGTTGTATCAGTGTTTCATTCTGCTGTTTTCATTTTTCTTTTTTTATTTAACTTATCATTTCTTCAGTTACTTATTTATCAGCAAGGTGATAGGGTGACTGCGTCTGTGTGTTTGTTTTGGTGATTGGGTGGGAGGTGTGAATTCGTCATAGGTCGAGGCTATATGGAAACAAATACTAGCTAACTTGCTCTTATCATCTCCAAGTTTCAACTGTGTAGTTTTCAGAGCTTGATTCCATCTAGTGTCAGGGGAAGAAGGGGAATGGGAATGAATTTAAAGGAGATAACTTAGTAGAATGTGAGTGCATGCTTTCAGTAGAACAAGTTCAGCAAGTATAAAATATTAGGAGCTAAACACCTACCCTGGTAGATAAGATAAAGTGATAAATACTTAATGTTTCTTGTGATCATGAACTTCCATCCGTGGATATGATCTGGTACCAGAAGGGGGTAGGCTGGACTACTGTCGCAGAGAAAAATGTGGGGCATTAGGTTTTCAAGTAGAAGTGGATTTTCAAGGAGCAAGAAGAAAAGATAGAAGTGGATTTTCAAGTAAAAACCAAGTTCTTAACAAATGCTAATAAAAAGAGGGTAATAGATGTCAGATGGTCAGTTGAAAGAGGAAAAAAGATGGCTGTTGATGTACAATCAGAGAGTAGCTGCAGAGTGTAAAGGTTTTAGATTGTGGAGAATTTTCTGGTTTTGCATGGCACTATATTTCTATGGTCATTTGATTGGAAGTAGAGGGGTATCACATCTTGGAGGTGGTGTAATCTGTGTATCTTTCTTTAAAGGCCAAAGTGTTACTCAAAAAAGGTGGTCTCGAAGACTCCCTGATGGAGATGCAGCATTTTTGTGAACGATTATTGACAAATGATCAGCAGAAAATTTAACCTAAAATGAGATATTATGAGAAGTGATGTACTCAATCGACCATGATAACGATTGGTGTTAACAACAGGAAGCCCTCTAACTTGGGCAGATTAAGATAGGGAGATAGCCCTCGCCGCGTGTGCATTTTCCTAGTGTGTGTACACATACACACATTACCTTAGCAATTCATTCAGTGCTATAAATAAACCTTTAAGAACATGGGCTTTCAACGTCACTTACTTTACTTATAATATAAAATCTGTGTTAAGTATCTTCCTTCAGCTGATACCATACAACAGCCACCACAGCCGTTTATTGAAAAAGCAAAAAGAAAAAAAGAAGCCCATGCAAGCTAAATTTTCATTTATAAATCCTTTATTGATTGCCCAATTGGTATACTTTATCCTTTCTGAACCAAAAGTTACTCAAAATATATAGATATATATAAACTATCATAATATCAACTATAAACACATACTATACTAGAATCATTAGCGCCATCCTCCGGTAGAGGCTTTCATTATTGACTCATAATTACATCTCTAATGCAATGGACTAAATGCAAGTCTATCGACCTTCATGAGATATATATGTTGAAGCTATTTAAGACACATCTTAATAAATCAATAACAAATATATAACTTGCACACTCAAGTAGAAACCAAATTGACACATAATTATGCAGACACAAGTAGTGAAGACCATCAATAGCTACAATACCCCCCTCTGCGTCCGTGCAATGCTTCCATCAGCAGGAATGATGGGGACTCGCTGCAAGACATGCAAGAAAATGGTCTATAAAGAGCATGGAACAATAGCACACTGAATGATCAAACTAGTGGAAGTTATAACTTACCTGAGGTTTCCATCCTAGCTCATCTGGGCAACGGAAAGAAGCTTCATTAACTGCTTGAGTCTCAAGAGCAAACCTTGTTGCACCGCTATTTACTCCAAAGTGGAGCTGGCAAACAACAGATCAATATGAAACAAGAAAAGGTTTATAAGATAAAATTGATGAAGCAATAAAATTCAAACAGCATCATCCATGTAAACATAGCAGCTGGCCAGGCAAGCATTATGTATAAGGTGTTAAGATACATAAACTGACTAGATATTTGAAAAATGCACAGATGGTCATGATGGCAGTGACGTCCTGATGGGGACATATATCATCAGCGCATATATCATCAATGGAGAAGACGAGTTGTTTCGAATTTATTCGAGTAGTTCAAATAGTCTTTATGTAATTTTTTATTGTATTTTTATTTTCTTAGTTTTTTTTTTATTAGTTTTAGTATTGCATCGGTTATATCTTGATACTAGACTTTTGTAAAGCTTATAAATAGGCCCCAAGACTTCTCTTATTTGTATTGAATGATTGAAATTAAACTTTCTACATAAAATTCTTGAGATTGTGATCTTGAGAGTGGAGTAAGGGGCGGAAGCCCAATTTTGTGCAAGGGATGTGAAACCCAAATTTATCCAGTTCTTTTTTTTTTTCTTCTCAAACTCTAATTTTTACTTTCTATTTCTTTTCTAAACCCTAGTTTCTTTTTCTATTGAATTGAATGTGATTGTGAGCCACCCAATATAACATCAATTTGGTATCAGAGTTTTTGGTCTTCAATTCCTTTCAAATTTCTCCTCTCCCTCTCCTTCCAAAAAAATCCCAAAACCCTAGCTCTCTCTTTCCCAAATCCTAGCTCGTATCTCCCAACCCTAGCTTAAAAAAAATTGTTCCCCAAAATTTAGCCAAAATTACAAAACCTTATTGTTCATCCTTCTTCCTTCTTCACCCTCTCAAAACACTAACCATGTTCCAACCCGCCGCGACTTTCCCATTGCCACCTCCCTCTCCAACAGTGCGCCAACCTTCAGTCGCCTTGTCTGTGCCTCCACGACGTTGTGCCGAAGCCGCCACCAATCTCTTTGCTGACGTTTCCACTTCCCCATCTCGTCTTCATCTTTGACTTCGCCAGCGCCCTCCGATGACTTTGTCTTCGCCACCTCTCCCTCGCCTCAGATCTCACCGACGACCCGACCAATCGTCGACGCCGGCGCCAGCAACCTCGTCAACACTCACCTCGTCGTCTTCATCGCATCTTCTTCCTTGCGTCGCCAACAGTACCAGACCACCGCGACAATTCCGGTGATCGATATAGGCTCGAAAGGAGTCAGTGATAACGACGTTGTTGTGGATCTGGGCTGGTGATGTCGACAACGTGGCATGAGCTATCGGATCACGCTCGACTTCGACTTGTCGAAGCGCGCGCAGGGGCAATGGCGAAAATGAAGATGGCGGCGAAGATGGTGTCATAAGGTGGCGAGCTTGGATCTGATGTTAGAGGGGCAATTGGATCTGATGGTGGGTTGATGATGACGTGTCGATGATCAGAAGGCCGACGATCTGATGTAGGCAGCAATGACTGAAAGGGTGTGACGTATTTGGAGGTGGTGGTCGGCGTTGGCAGAGGAAGGGGAATGAGATGCGGCGCGGTGCTTCCTCAGCTACTCGTGGAGATTGAAGGATACTTTAAGTGAGGAAGGGTCGGCAATGTTGTCTGCGATCGGCAGCGAAGGCAGAGAGGGAGTGGTGGCGACTGAAGAACTAGAGTTAGGGTTTTGGGGAAGATGAATAGTAAATTTTTTTTATCTGTGAAATCAGATCTAGGTTTTTAGATTTTTTTTTTAGAATAGAACTAGGGTTTTGAGGAAGAAGAGGAGAGGGGGAAGGGGATATGAAAAAATGAAGATTGGAAACCTAAGGCTCTATTACCAAAATGATATAAAATATGAGGATCGCAATCACCTTCAATCCAAATAGAAGAGGAAACTAAGGTTTAAAAAATAAATAAAAAAATATGAAAGATAAACAAGAATCTGATAAGATTTTGAGCTTCACACCTCTTGCACAAGACCGGACTTCACCAGCCTCAAGATCACAAGAACTTGGATCATAAAGAGATTCAACTGAATTTTTTTATATTTATTCATTCATTCATAATTAGTACGTGAGGCCTTTTATAGGCTTTACAAAATCTAACTCTCAGAATAGATGCGTTGTGGTACTAAAACTAATACAAAGAAACTAAAAAATAAAATACAATAAAATAAAATATATAGACTATTTGAACTACTCGAATAAAATCGAAGCAACTCGTCTTCTCCAACGATGATGCATGCATTGAGGTCGTGGCTGGATGTCCCCATTAATAACCGTGTCGAAGGAGAATCTTGAAGGTATCAGAACAATTTGGGAAATATAATTAAGAATCTGGCTTGGGTTCAAGCTTACACTTTGGGATCAACATAATTTCCTATCAATACAATAATACTTCTCAATTTCTCAACATTCTAGCCTAGGAAACTTTGGACAATTGCTGCAATTTGCATGAGCCAAATTGTGTCCCAATAACATATGACTTCTTTATGCACCTTGATGCAGTACTTTCTTCTATAATTAAACCGATATTCGTGGTTATAGATATGGACCAATCCAATACGTAAACAAATTTACAAAGATCAACTACTCTGACCCTCACAACAAACATAGCTTCAAACTTCAAATGTCTATGTACGCATACAAAGTAAGATGGTCCCCAGGTCACAAACCATATAGATGATCAATGCCAAATGACAAAGGAACAAAGCTTCTTTTATTTTTCCAGGGCTTTCTTCAAAGAGTGTGTTAGGTGCTTTGACTTACAACTTAAGTGCAAACAGGAGCTGATTTCCTTTCCAGATAAAAGTATTGCAATCTTACTTTTATTTCAAACATGTCAATTAAAATAAGAAAAAAGAAATCCCTTTATCAAAACTTTAATAATAGCTCCCAACCTCATTCTTTTTTGGAAAAAACAGTAAGGCTGAATCCCAACCCACCCAACCACGCACCCCATGTTCCAGTAAAAAGTTCCGAAGAAATATTATCCGGATAAAAGTTTTGAAGCAATAGTGCTAAGAACAATCTAACATATAGTTTGTGATTTCCAAATGCATTAAAAGCAGAATATAATTAAAAAAAGTAAAAAAGAAACCCTTTGAGCTACAACACAAAGATCATCTAGCAATTTCCACAGATGCTGTGTCTCCAAGTCTCTCACTTCATGCTTTCATAACACATCATTATAACATATTACCTTTGCTAGCTAAATGATGTGTGGTACATATCAGAATTTTAGGATACATATCTTATAAGTCAGTACATCCTTAACCGTACTGGGGATAATAAAACTAAAGGTTGTAATAAGCAAAACATGCATTACAAATTCTCAGTATCAACTCAAATCTACCTATAAAAAAAAAAAATAAAAATACTATAAGCATAATTCTAGATGGATAATGTAGGCAAGGAACAGGTTAGCAACTGACCCAGAGAACTTGTCCAGGTGTTTGAAGATTCATTGTCCTGACCAGCCACAGCAGACTCCAATATTTTGTAAAGCTAGGCAAGTGCCCTCGCCCAGCAGTCTCAAGTACAGTACAACTACCAGGATCAAGGTCTTTCGGTAATCCTTTCTTCTGCATATATTCTCTCAGATTATTGATGATGGTTTCTGTTGGTTTTCTGAGACTCCATGAAATTTCTTAAACCCAGTCACATGAACTGTTACACACAGAAGGACCTCCCGAACCCATTTATCGATAATTTAAGGTTTGTATCACCAATGTATTCTTTATTTGTTCTTTAATTATATAACGACCAATCGTTGCATTAATCTAACTGAGATTAATTTTCTATTGCCTGCCTTGGGATGAGCAGAAATAGAAGCAGCAATTTGAGTATAACATGAAAAAACTATGGTATAGATATTGAATTGAAAAGAGACGTCAGTATCAGTTGGAAATTGTACAGCATTGTGTTATACACAAGCAAATATAAGAAATAAAATATTCTACGCACTAATAGAGAAGGTTGTTCAACTGATTATAATTACAACAACTGAAATAATAATTTGAAAGAAAATCACATATAGCATCAAAATTAGGCTGATTTCTTAATGAATTGTGATAAAGGAAACAAATACAGTAGATTCTGTAGATTCAGATAAGCAGGACATCGAGAAATATATAAATAATTACAGGTAAATGTGCAATTCAACAGGAAATTTAAAACTAGAAACACTGGTAACAGTAACACATCCTAAATAAAATTGAATAATAAACAACATATCCATTATCAAATTTGAGACTGATCATGATCATAAATGAAGAATCCAGTTCTCTGAACATCAAATTATACAAACAGCAAGTGCATAGTAATTGATCTATTGAAACCAAAACAGAAAATGACTGAAAAAACATACAATTGAAAACCAAATTCTACAGCAGAATCCACAACCAAACAAATCTTCCCTAAAAGATCCCAACTTGTTCACACAAAAATTAAGGACTAAAAACAGAGCCATCATCAAAGTTCTCACTTTTTCCCCAAGATACTGAATCAAAGATCGAAACAAGAAAAACCCAGAAAAAATAACGATCTAAAATACCAAAATCCACAGGAAAATCCCACAAGTTCTCACCTTTCACCTCTGACAAAAACAAAGAAATAGCTTTCTACGATTGAACAAAGGATATGCTAAAAATGCTCCAAATGGGTAGAAGGGAGAGCGGAGGGTCTCTATCAAAAGAAAATAGGGATTGTAAACTAGAGATTAGAAGAGGCAAAAATGAGAGAGAGCGAGAGAGAGAGAGAGAGAGAGAGGACAAACATATCCTGTCTTTCTTTAGACAAACATACCCTGTCTTGTCTTTCTTTACTCTCTCTCTTTGCTTTGTCTCTTAAAAAGTACTCGTACTTTTCGTGATCAGTGAAATGAGACAAATATTAATGGTTTTATGTGACCCTAAAAGTTTTTTGTTATGTTTAGGGTGAGGGGTGAATTTTTTTTTTTTTTTGACTCTTTGATAATTTTTGTCTCTCCGTTCGTCTATCCGTTTTCGTCCGCACAAGAGATATAAAGAGAGAGCTCTTTTTCTTCCCCAAGCCGTTGCCTCCTCCTCCTCTCCCTTCAGCTGCTCCTCTCTCTAGTTGCCCCCTCCTCTTTCTCTCTAATTGTAATCGCCGCCTTTCTCGCTGTTGTGCACAGTTTCTTACTGTCAAGTGTTGTGACAAATCGGTGCTCTGATACTAATTGTTATAATTATTGTAATAAATCGGCGCTCTAATACCAATTGTTAATCGCAAGATCGACGTTTGCGGAACTTGACAATATGATTAGTACTTGCAAAAGAAAAACTATTGTAAAGCAAATTAGTAATACCTAGACAAAAGAGCAGTAAGAAAGAACACAAAGATTTAATATGTTCGCCCAAACTTGGCCTACGTCCACGGGAGAGAACTTGAAAGAGCTATATTAATAACTTGATACAAAGATATTTAATTTTTCTCTTGATGCAACAAGAGTAATCACATTCCTCGTTAATGTAGACCTAGATTATAAAAGTATTACTTTATCTCTATGCACCTTCACCTTACTCTTCTCTTTCTTGGCTTCCTTCTGATCTTCTTGGTGTTCTCCTCCTGTTTCTCCTTGAGATTAGATTTAAATCAGCTTGAAATCAATGCTGGGTTACAACTTTTATTTATACGATTTTGTAAACAACTCCTATTTGAAATATGAGATAATCTTAACCATTGGATGCTTAAAGAATCTTGACCAATCTATTAGGAGTTGATCTTCTTGATCTAGAAGAAGTCTAGGCCATTTAATCTTTAAGAACAAATTCTTCATTGAATAAAAATGGAATCATATTCGTACTCCACTAAAAAAGAAAATCGGCGATTGCAAAGGAAACTGATTCTACTTCAGAAAACGTCCTGTTTAGTCAACTAGTTTTGGTGGTTAGTGACTAGTTCCTCTAATTAGTCAACTAATAGATTTATTAGTCGACTACTGTAGACTGTTTTCTCTCTGTATCATGTTTCTGTATCTGCCCTAGTCGATTAATACTTCTTATTAGTTGACTAGTAGTCTTGTTAGTCGAATAAAGTCGATTGACTTTATTTGATCTACTTCTTTTCTTCTCTTCAAGCAATCATCTTCTTTTCCAACTTAGTTGGACTTTCTTGGACCATCATCTCCTCTGAAAAATAAGGTAAAATCTTAACAACAAGATATACTAGTAAATAAACTAGTACATCTCTGTGTCAATGGTGAAAATTGACTAACAGAGTGGCGAAAAAGAAAGGAAGGAGAAGGAAGAAAAAGGAGAGGAGGGCTTTAGCTTTGCTGAAACAGGAAGAGGAGGAAGAAGGGGAAGGGATAGAGGTGGAAGAATGAGGGAGAGGGGAGAAGGCGACTCACTCTGACAGAAGACAGACCGACGGACAAAGTTTCTACCACTGAGGTGATGGAACTAACCTCAGTGGAGGCAGGCGGCAGCGCAGGAGGGGACTAAGAATTTACTAGTGGAGGAGGAGGAGGAGGAGGAGGAGGAAGAAAAGGAGAAAGAAGAAGGATGAGGGGAGAAGAAGAAGGAAGGGAGGGCGTTGAGCGGATGAGAGGGCAATGGCGAGGGGAGGGTTTTGTGTGCTCTCTCCGATGAAGACGGACGGACAATTTTTGTAGGAGTCACGCGAGTAAACCTCCCGTTGATCGGTTTTGATGAGTCAAAGGAGAAAATCTCCCTTTAGTCAGTTTTAATAATTCACGACGACCGTCGTGATAATGCTTATCGCCAACCCCCACCAATTCCGGATAGAATTTATGGGAAAATCCTTGTAGAGATCTATGTGTGTGCATTTTGTTTTCCTTTTCAATGATTAAGCCACCAAATGCACAGTAAGGCATTTTGCTTTCTCCTTTTATTCTTCTCTCATGATTGTGAATTTGAAATTTAGCATATTGCTTTGTTTTTTCAGAATTGCAAAATAACGAATGATTCTTCAAACGGGGCCATCAAAGAGTCTTTCATGCCCCTGGGCTTCTTAATTTTTGATTCCTCATCATGAAAGCATGGTCCTTTGGGATGAATACATTGATCTATCTTGATATATGTTGGAGTGATAATCAGACTATTGGTCGACTTACATTCTACAAAATGTTTCTTGATTGATTATAGCATTTTGGTCAACATTATTCGTGTTATGGATCACAAATAACAATTGTGTGTATGTTGGCCTTTGAATTCTGAATAACTCGATGTAGAATAGAATAAAGAGAAGATTTCTTTCTTTCTTTCTTTCTTTCTTCTACTAAATTATTTTCTTTCAACCTGAAATAAGAAGACACCAAGTCTATTCTTAGCTTATTAGGAACACGAAGGGCATGTGGTTTCATTGTCCCAAATGCAATTGATAACTCCTATCTAATCAATTATTGCAACAAACAAACGGAGGATTTTATTTTTTATTTTTTAGCCATGAAAAGGCATATTAATATGGTCACCATGTTTAGCTAAAAAGGAAAAAAAAAGAGAGAGATATAACTCGGAGAAGTTGTTTCTATGTCAAGAAAAAGAGAAGAAAAAAATTCACCTCATTCTAATTATCCATTTGAGTTCTCACAACAACTTGGAATAGAGAAACTTGTCAGATTACAGAGCTCTCCCTAAAACCATATTCGAAGTATTTTATGTACTCGTGTGGTACTGCATGCACAAGGCATTAAGGCTTGACTCGGTGAGAAATAGACTGCTATTAAGAAAAAATTAAAACCATTATTGATAAAAATGAGAAAGGAATCAACCATTTTTTTTTTTTTTTTGCTTTCTTATTAACTCAACCGCGACGAGTGTAACGTGCGATGCCGGAGTAACCACGGGCCCGCGCATCGGGAGAGAAAATGTTCGCTAGCACACATGCTTGAACCGATAACTACGAGAAGAGCGGTTGCTCTAACCATTTTCTTGATGATACAATGATTTTAACTTTATACACTATACATAATAATAGCACCTATGCTGGGTTATTTCGTGACTCGGTGGGCGGCTGGGCCCATGGGTTGTGCACCATCATCGTAATATTCTACTATCTGAGCTGATGGTCCATCCCAGTCCAGACTGGCTGGCCGGTGGGACCCACCACACCAGCGCAATATTTTTGCCGAGCCCATCACGCCATCCTGTTCCCGTCACCATCAGCACACCGCAAACGGCAGCCCCGAGTTTCATCATTACTGGGTCCCATAAAAAATGAGGGAAAAGAGAGAAAATCCCGGCCGAAAATAACAGCGACATCTACTCCTTGCTTGCGAGGTCGAGGATGGCGTTGTTGCTCTCCGCCATCGCCCACTTCAGCAAGGGTGTAACTTTATTTTTAAAATACAAGATTTAATAATGAATAATAATATTTTTAATTTATGTACATGTATTTTGAGTTAAATATTATTATTGTTGTTATGTATTATTGTTATGATTATTGTTATTGATAATTAACATTAATGTTGTTGTTATTTATTATTAATGATGGCAGTATTTTTTCATTCCTAGATCCTTACCCATACCCGTTTCCATTTTCACTTCTTTGATCATAATCCAAACCCGAAACCCCATAGCCCATAATCCATTTTACCCACGACCCGAGACCCACAACCTACCAATCCACTCAAATCTTATCTAAACCCACATAATAACAAATCCTAATTCAAATCCTAACCTACCTTCCTATCTAAACTAAACCATACACATATCTCCTTCATCTTCCCCACTTGCCACCCGAGCACCCTAGTGTCGAGCCCACACCCGGATCCCCTTGCTTTCCAGCAAACTCCACCTTGCCAAGATCCAGGCGTGCCTCATTCCATGCCAAGCTACCATACCCCTCCACCAACAGCCCCTTCTCATCATCGCCGATCTCCGTCTCCTCCGCCGGCGAGTCACGGCAAATCAACGACCTCCTTGAAGCACGCGGCATCACCTACGGCATCCCCCATCTCCTCCGCCTTCCTCCCTTGTTGCCCCCCTTGGATAGCTTCTCCTTAGCCGAGCCACCCCCATGGTTGTTGAGCACCCTCCTACGACAACCTCACTGGCCGACAACAACCACCTCAACAACACCGCATCACCCCATGTCCTTTTGGCCGAGCCACCACCGTGGTTGCACCATCCCCAAGCCGTGTCTCTTCTGTAATGGTTGTTGTTGCCCAGCGTGAGCCGCGCAGCGTGCCACCAAGCCTGAGCCCCTCCTTGGCTGTTCACTTCTGGCAGAGCCTCCTCTCCCACCTGTGTTTCCTTGTGCGCCTTCCCCTCACTCAGGCCTTCCATCTGAGTCCCTCCATACCCCCCTCGCGCGAGCCCCCCTCATGCCGAGACCCCTCCCCTTGGCAGCTCCGCAACACCCCCATGGGCCATCCTGGCTGGGACCGAGAGCCCCTCTTCTCTCCGCCGCGCTCCATGGCCTCCGTCCATGGTCATTGCAACCTCCGACGAGCTTCGCGAGTCAATCCACAGTAGCCCGATCCTCTCCGGTAAGCCTCTGTCATCGTCTGCGAGGCATGTCGTCGTCGCGCACAACTCCATGGCCGTGAGTCCCTCCTTCTCTATTTCTCTGTGTGTATTATGCATGAGTGTTTGTTTAAATTAATGCATGTGTGTAAATAATTAATGTGGGTGTGTGGTTAATAGATGAGTGTGTTTATAATGTGCATGCCTAAGTGTGTGTTTATAAATTGCATGCATGCATGCATGGGTGTGTATGGGTGTTTATGTGTGTGTGGGTGTAATGAAAAGTGTTAGCATATGCATGAATTAGTGTGGGTGCTATCATGTGCGTGCTTGGATATATGCATGCAAGAGAGTGTGTGTGTGTGTATATATGCATGTGTGTGTGTATATGTGTGTGTGTGTGTGCGCACACACATATATGTATATACATATCTATGTATGTATGTATGTATGTATATATAATATACATACATACATACATACATATATGTATACATATACATATACATATACATATATATATACTTACACACACACACACACATATACATACACACACACACACACACATATACACACATATATAAATACACACACACAACACACACACAACACACACACACATATATACACACACCACACACACACACACACACACATATATATATACATACACACACACACACACACACACACATATAGGGGTTACTATATCTCAGCCGATGACTGAGAGAGTTTCTCAGCCGGCAGTGATGTGGCTGAATATATGCCACATATCGGTCGCAGAGTGTAGGCGCCAAAAAAATCAAAAAAATCCCGCCTAAAGAATCGTGAATCAAATTGACGAAAATACCCCTTTTTTTACTTCTAAACTAACATAAACTCATCCACAACTAAAATTTACCTAAAAGATTTGTAATTTACAGAGAATTTTCAGTTGAATATATCTACAGTTATAAAATTCCTAATTCTACTACATCGAAATATAAAAAATTTGGATCAAGATAATGTGAAATAAAAAACAGCATTGAAAAGTAAAAAACATGTTCGAAACATAAAAACTGTTATTTTTTATTTAATTTTTTTATTATTTTATTTCGTGTTATTTTCAACTCATATAGGTTAAATAAAAAACTGAAATGAATAGAAAAATGAAATTTAATGTGGGACAACTGTATATTGATTTTTCTATTACAAATGTACAGTGTAAAAAAATAATGAAATACAATGGTTAATTATTTCGCATTCCTTATCCACAAAAAATTCATAACAGACGAAACATGATATCCTTCAGCACTCCGACGACAAATGTTGTCTTTTTTCACATGCCTTATGTAAAAGAATTCTGACCGTTTTACAAAGTCTACGATCATAGTCCAGTCATAGTATAATAAAACTTTCGAACATTGCGACCATGATCGCAGACATAATATAATATAACTTTCAATTTTATATGACGACTGCGACATTAGTCACAGTCATAGTATAACAAAACTTTCTATTACTGCGACCATGGTCGCAGACTTAATATAATCTAACCTTCAATTTTATATCACGTCTGCGACCCTAATCGCATTCCTTATTCGCATAAAAATAACAGACGAACATGCTATCGTTCAGCACTGTGACCTCGTTCAACACTGCGACCATAGTCGCTATCTCTTTTCGCATGCCTTATGTAATAGATTTTTGATAATTTTACAAAGTAGATTAGCCATGCAACCTTGAGATCAGTCCGCGTATATCACATCTTATAAAATACTATATTAATTATTCTGAATTAAATGAAGTAATTAATATTCTATCTATTGTGATACAACAACAGTCTCGAAAAAAGAGATGCACTAATATTAATCTCGATAAAGGAAAGATGTGCACCATACGTAATCTAAAAATATAGGAAAAACATTATATAAAAAGTTAATTTGTACTTCACGTAGTAAACCTCAAAAAAATGGAAAAAGAAACTCTTCAGATTCTCCCGCCATAACTTTTCAATTAAATATTTAATTTTTTTACCATTTCTCCAATACTCAACCGTCACTTATAACAATTATTATTACTATTCATGTTCTTTCACATTATTGACCTTTTTATAGTGCTTGTAACTAATATATTATCTCATATCTAAAAACTATAATTTTGTTCTTCCTTTTCAATTTGATTTCAAAAACTTTCAGAAAACAATTCATTCTTGAATCATGTCTTCCCCATCTTCTTCCTCTGAACACTCAGATTTCAACTTCAATCATTCACCCACCGGTCCTCTTTCTTCAGGGTATTCTAGTGAATCTTATACAAGTCTGGACTTCACTCCTTTTGACTATCTCACTATATCAAATAATATTTTATCTGATCCTCCTCTTTATGAGGATGATGAAGTTTTCATGGGGCTTAGTGGGGAGGAAATTATTCCTCTGCCACTTGACAGAGACATGCTTGATGAAAGCATGTCCTATGATGCTCGAGGCTTGCTTGCTTTAAGTATATCTTTAACAGGTTCTTCTCGACACGGATCGGACGAAGAGCTTGATAGAGACGATCTATTCTGGGAGTTTATCGATGAACCAAAAAACCCTCAAAAAGAGGAAGATGATGAGGAAATAAGTGATGAACAAGAAGACGTGGAGAATGAAGACGACTTATCTGCTTATGATGGTGATGACGACGAGGATTAGAATTTTCTGATCTTCTGATATTCAACGTTATTTTGTCTTCTTTTAAGAGCTTTTAATGTTCTTTTTTGTAAGGTCTATATCTGACCATATTATGTTATAAATAAAATTTACTTCTATCTGTAAAATAATCTTTCATATTTTTAAATACATATAAAGTATACCGTATAGTTATTATTTCTGCAGCTTATCTGCGATAATGGTCATAGTACTCATATAATAATTACATATGAAACTGCGACCACGGTCGCTGTCCAGTCATAAACAGTTGATCGTTTTCATTCAATAAAGTTAAAAACAGCTACCATGGTCGCAGTCCAATATTAAACTATATAAACAGATAATACTGCGAACATGATCGCAATCCTCTCAAATCAGTATATTTCACTGCATATCACAAATTAGAAAAACTGCGACTGCTGTCGTTAAACACTGCGACCATTGTCGCAGTCCTACTTTGCATGCAATAAGTAAAAAAATTCATAGTTTATAGACGGCTGAGACAACAGTTACAGTGAAGAGAAAATATATAAAATCATACGTAAACTGCGACTATAGTATCAGTCCTTAGTCACCGTTATTACATTTAACCTAGTACAAAATTCATCCACAAAAATGCTATCGTGAGTACTACAACCATAGTCGCAGTCCTTGATCGCATGCAATATGTAAAAAAAAATTAATAGTTTATAGGCGGCAGAGACAACAGTCACAGTGAAGAACAAATATATAAAATAATACGTAAACTGCGATTATAGTATCAGTTCTTAGTCACCGTTATTACATTTAACCTAGCAAAAAAAACGTCCACGACATGCTCTCGTTAAGCACTGCGATCATAGTCGCAGTCCTTATCCGCATTCAATATGTAAAATAATAATAATAATTTATACATTACATGCGAAAAAAGTAAACTGCGACTATATTCAAAATCAGTAAAATTCTTACAGATCATATCATAAAAAATCTACAAATTAAATAATTGTAGACTGCAATAAAGGATGCTTTTAAAACTATTGAGAAATTAATTTATTGACCACTACGACCTTAAGCGCATTTCTAAAATATATAATATCTGCGTAAAAAAATTTAAAACTGTTGAGAAATTATTTTATTGACAAGTACAAGCTTAGGCGCATTCCTAAAATATATAATATCTGCGTAAACAAAAAAATTAATAAAGAAGCATTCAAATTAGTTTCGTGATTTGATGAAGTTGGTCGCAGTTTGGCCACAGTTATAAAAGATAATTGTGACAATATTGACTAACGTCAGAAATATAAAAAATAATAAACTATACAGATCCACTATCTTTTACCGCAGGGGCATTTAGTAATTTTAACTGTTTCAGTAGGTGGGGCGTCCTTTCTAGTGTGGCTAATAATGTGCCAAGTCACCGCAGGCTGAGAGGGTCTCTCAGCCGTCGGCTAATATACATTTTTCTCATATATATAGTGTATATGTTTGTTTATACTAGTAGGTATTAGGGTGTATACGTATGTGTCTGTATGCATGTGTCTAAACATGTATTTATGTGTATCGTGTATCCATGAGTGTTTGGTTACGTGTTGCAGCGTTTTCATAGTTGTTCGTGTGACCCAAGCTCAGTAACGGGAGATTCGAATTTGTGTTTGTTATGAACCTGATACGTAAGCGATTTGAAGACCGACCCATGAGATAATTCAGGAATTCGTACCGGTTCATACAGTGAAGACCAGATGGCGATTCGGATCCAAAACCGCGTCATTTCATGTGAGTGTTTGCTCTTGTGCTATTTTCTTAATTACCATTGTCGTTTGATATCTGTATTTTATTTGTATTATTTCATGTAACTATTTGATATATTATACTAGTATGTTTACCTGTATCACTTCATGAGATATCAGTGAACATTCATCGTATTTATCTGTGTATTTATTAGCGTCATTTCATGTGTAATTATTTACCACTATTGATTCAGGACTAGTTGAGGTATACCTTATACTGTGACTTGATTTGATCTATTGATCAGTTAGTCTAATTCATATTTAAGGATAGAGAACATAATTTGTGTATAATGTTTATCGGCCATTGTTGGTGATATTCTGACCGAAACTCTTTTAGACATTGAGGACAAATAGATGCCATATTACTTTATCGATGGACTGACTGATACATGGGTTGCTAAAAACTTAGTTATAGTTGGAGTTGACCTGAGAGTTATATACTTCACATTAGATTGGATCAGTGGACTCGATTGGATGGACTTGATCTTGGGTGAGATTGGCATAGATTAGGTTGATTTGACCTGTTTGTTTGGTGAGGAAAAATTGAAGATCGAGGGCTAAATTTTTTATTTGATAGTAAAGAAAATTATAATGGATCAATAATCCTTTACAAGGGAGAGGAGATATTCAAGCTTAAATCTCCCCTTTGTTTAATGTCGGGTTCTTGATGTGACGATGGAAAGTGAATCTTATTTTTCGTTGACTGGGTGAACGTCAGGATCTCTTGGGAATCCTCTCTTTGGATGGTGGATGAAGTAACACAGTTTCTGTCCAACAAGAATCTTAAAGAGATTTGTAGGCGAAAACAAACTTATACGCAGCAAGTTGTTAGAAGAGTTGAACTCTCTCTTTCTTTTGGCTAGAGATCTTGGTCTTTCTACGGCTTACAACTGAAGTTCTTCTGACCAGATTTTTTTCGACCCCTCTTCCATAGCAAACTGGGCTATTTATAGAGGCTTCAGGGGGTAAAAGTGTTCCCTAAAAATACTCCATAATGGGAGTTAACTCTCTCATTACGTGGGCAGTAATTGACCCAGTAATGAGGGAAATTATAACTGAGACGCGGGCTTTGGGCCTCATGTTTTGCCATTGAGGTAATGCTTGAGAAACACGAGCTTCCAATTCTGCGTCAAGCTTCACGTAAGATATGGGCTTTGGACTCTGCGTCTTGGTACTGCAATAATACTGAGACGCGGCTTTCACGCTCGCGCCTTGGTCCTTGCAGTGATATTGAGACGAGGGTTTCAACCCTCGCGTCTTAGTGCTGCGCTAGTGGCGATGATTAGCCTTGCGTCTGAAGTTTGAATTCTGCTTTTTGATGACTTGTCTTCAGTGATTTTTAGACAGCTACAGAACCCCTTCCAAAGTTTTCGATATTCCGCGGTTGACTGGGATGGATTTCGAAATACTTTGGACTCTAGTTGAATTCATACTTCTCATGATTTGACTGGCAATCATTTGAGATACTCTGAGCTTGATCTTGTCTGGAGTATGGTCTTCGTGAGTGTACTGTAAAACCCTTTGAAGCCACTAGAGATGATCGTGGTGAGTGTCTAAATACGCAGTCCAGACCTCCTTAGTACTTTGAGCTGGTTGTTGGCGTACTGTTGAACCAGGGGTGAACAGTCGTCTGCTTGTGCCAGTATACTGTTGAACTGATTTGCAAAAGCAAAGACTGAATGCAAGTCTTGTAGACGCAGGGGTCATGTTGCTTTAGAGATGCAGTCCAGGTTCATCAAGGAAGACGCGCGAACCTTCCTTTTTGATACGGCCCTGGCTTAAAAACAAAAGGCGTGATTCTGAGACGCGAATTTGCGTTTTTTTTAAGGGGGACGCGGCCTTCATGCTTATGAAAGGACGCAGGTCCATAGACGTAGCCCTTGATTCTATCAGGATGCGGACTTCAGGACGCAGTGGAGACGCGATTTGGGCTCCTCAGGACTTACGCGCGGGGCTCAGCTGGTTGATGGGGATGCGGCTCTGACTCAATAGAGATGCAACTCTGGTCCCTTGGTAAGGCTCAAACTTTGAAATACGAGTCTGAATAGTCATGGAGGGTGGTTCCATCTTGCTGATAAGATGCGGCTCTGAACCACTTCAGGAGATGCGGTCGTGGCTTCTTCAATAGGAATAAAAGGAACGCAACCCTCGGTTTATGAAAGGACGCGGATTTGTGGATGTGACCTCTGAGTCTGCGCCTGACGTAGCCTCCTAAGCATCACATGCATCCCATCTTAAAGATCTTGTTGGATCTTTAAATGCCAAGTCGGCATTGACGATTGGGGACTTGTGTTTTTCGACGTTTCCCATCCACGCATCAACTCCTCATTGGATTTTAATGTTCGTGCAGGAATTAAGACCGATGGCTTTAATTTTTATGCCATTAGGTGTAAGCCTTATGGCTTGCCTATAAATAGGCCTCATCCCTTAACAGCCCATTATCTAGACTGTTTTCCTTTGAGAGCATGCGCTCTGAGGGCCTTCGTCTTGATTTGTCCTTCTTCCCTTTAAGGGGGTATGTTCCAATGAACAGCAAGAACACAAAGCTTCCATACTTTTCTTTAATCTTTTTCAAAGATTATCACTGTCAAGTGATTTAAAGATCAAAAAGCATCGCCTTAAGTACTTTTACCGACCGTGCCTTGATGCATAAAGTTCAACTTCTAGAGAATTCTTCTCTAGGTAGGAACCAGTTGTCGCCATGAAATACTCAGTCTATTTTCTTGTCTATTGAAGAAATTCGATCTCTTGAACTTCTCTTGAAATATGATTGATGCGCCCGTGTTCGGAAGTCGCGTCTTTCAGCCTTTTTGATGAAGTGCGAGCTCATTGACTTTGAACTCTAACTCACAAATCCTTTGACGTGAGCGTGATAAACTCTGTGCTTGGATCTTGAGACGCGAGTTTTGTACATAAAGCCCGCATTTGAGGTTCTTGACTTAAAAATTTTTAATTCTTTCGAGCTCTTTGGACTTAGATGTGGCAACCCCTGTTTTTCAAACGCGGGGGCAGCGACCTCTGCGTCTAGGTTATCTCGAGTATTTTATCTCGGACGCGGGTCTCAAACCAGACTGCATTCAGACCTGCACTGGTCAATTTCGCGTTTGAAGTTCACGGCTTAAACTACATCTGCCCTTCAGCTTTATCTTTCTCCCTTAACAGAATTTTAACTCTTTGGTTTCTTACTTCTTGTAGGCTCTGGCAGCTTCAGTCAGTCTTCCACATTTTCGCTAGGCTCTTGAGAGAATATTTCGACCAGCGAGCTTGTTCGATTGGTGAACATTCGGGGAATCAAAGCTCCTGTTCATGGGCGAGGAGGATTCACACAGTTAATGACATCTGTCAACGCCTTATTGGACATGACACACCAGCAATGCTCTGGGTTTGTCATGGTCACAGTGGGTATGGTGGTGGGTATGATCCTCTTGCAGGTCACGGGAAAGAGGACGTTACCTGTAAGGTCTCGGATCCTCCCTTCACCAATCTTATTCCCAGAAGTAACATCGACGAAAAACCCATATTCATTAGATGACTTTCTGGTGATGGAGATGTTCATCAACGAAGGATTACAACCCACACCAGTTGGTCGGGTGGAATCAGAATATTCTTCTGCATTTTGACCTCGAGAAACACCATTGTTCTCGGTGAGCGGTAAGCTTCTTCAATATTTACATCATGCATTATGATGTGACCAGCATCAGTGGGAGAAGAGAAGAACCTTTCTTCAGTGCTCTTCTAAACATCTTGTATTTGGAATGGTGTAGATATCTTGAGGAGTGAGTGCAACCTTTCGCTGAGAGAGAGGGACTTCTTTGTACTCCTTTATTGTAACACTCAATCTTATTTTTATAAGAGAGCGTCTTGTATCACTTTCATATGTTTATAAAAGTGACACTTGTTCTTGTCTTCTTATATGTCTTGAATTTCTTTTTTTTTAAAAATCAGAAACATAGAAGTAGGGACTCTTGACTTGCTAGAAATGCGATAATTAACTTAACGAGTTAAAGTTGGGAAAATTCCATTTCAGGAATTCAAAATCACTGTCAGATGTATGATATTAACTTGACAGGAATGTGGGTCAGAGGTGTAATATTAACTTGACTCAACGGGAATTTCAGTTTCATTTGAGAAGACTGAAAACATCACTATCATAGGTGTAATGTTAAACTTGACAGTTAATACTAGAGGTGTAATTTTGAACTTGACATTGGTCATCTCGACTTTGATAGGAAAGTTCAAGGGAAAGTCATTGTCATAGGTGTATTGTTAAACTTAACAATGAACTGGACACTAGAGGTATGATGTTAAACTTAGCATCGCTCATCTCAGCTTCGATATGAAAGTCTGAGTGTAAGTGACTGTCAGAGGTTTAATATTGAACTTGGCAGCAACTTAATCATTTTAGAGGTGTAGTGTTAAACTTAACAGTAATTTGTTAGAGGTCTGATGTTAACCTGACAGTAGTTGATTTGCGATATGAGCAATTTTGAGGACTTGTCATTCTATTGATGAGAATTGACAAGTGAAGTTTGGGGTGTCAGAGGTGTAGTGTTAACTTGACAGTGGTTGATTTGCGATATAAGCAATTTTGAGGACTTGTCATTCTATTGATGAGAATTGACAAGTGAAGTTTGGGGTGTCAGAGGTGTAATTTTAACTTGACAAGGATTTAAAGACTTGTAACTCCATGTAGAGGAGGGACAAGTAAAGTTTGCACTCGTTGGGGAGTATTAAAATTTTCATTGTCAGAGGTATAGTGTTAACATAGCAATGATTGCATTTGTGGACCTACCCTTCTATAGAAGAGAATTGGTAAGGGATTTTGGGTGGAGAGTAAAATGAACTATTAGAGGTTTAATATTAACGTGACAATCGTTGATTTCCTGATACATGAAAAATTTGCCATTAGAGGTGTAGTATTAAACTTAACAGGGATGATTTCTAACTAATGAGTTTTGTTGTCAAAGGTTTATGATTAACTTGACTGAATCCACTGGGGATTGAAAAATTTGATTTGTCAGAGGTTTAATATTAACTTAACAAATCCTAGTTCATTTCATTAGGAAGATGAACACAGGTATTTTTGTAGCCTTACCATTTTGTAGGTGAGAATTGGTAAGAGATTTTGGAAGAGAGGATAGGACCAAGTCCATTAGGATTTTTAGCAAGCCCTTAGCTATCAACGGATTTGGTATACCTTTACCAACAACCATTTGAGTTAGGCTACTATGCTATTGCCCTCAGCATGATGAGTTGTCGAAGACTTATGTTAGGCTTAAACGCCAACATTTTCCTCTATGCTTAGCCATCGGAGGCGTCAGATGTAAGTAGAAGAGTAACTAAACTAAAACTGAAGTTTTGTATTTTGTTCATTCTTCAATATTTACACCATGCATCATGGTGTAACAGCGCTTGATTAGCTTGATGCTGATTTACCGTGATGTGATCCAGTAGAGGAAGAAAGCTTTCCTTGGCATTAATCTTGGATCTGGAGCTTCGGTCAGAGGTGTAGTATTAACCTGATCAGGAGAAGAGTGCCATCAAGGATAGTATTTCTTCAAGAATTTGCCGTTGATTGGCATCATTAGCGTATCGCCGTCTGAGGTTATGAGGCGATATGCTCCATTTGAGTAGACCGACTCTACTACAAATGGTCCTTCCCATTTGGGTTGGAATTTTCCTTTGGTCTTATGTGACATCACCATAGATCTTCTGACGGCTAAGACAAGGTCGCCTTTCTTGAAAGTTCGCTCCTTAACTTTCTTATTGAAGGGTCTGGTAATTCGAGCTTGATAGAGCTCGATTTGCTGTTGAGCTTGCAGGCGTTTATCGTTCAAAGCTTCTAGTTCTTAGAGTCGCAATCATGCTTCTCCTCATTTTTCATCTCGGTTGCCAAGGCAACATGTAGAGATAGGATTTGGATTTCTAATGGGAGCACAACATCACACCCATACACCAAGGAGAAAGGTGTAGCCTTCATCGGGGTTCGAACTGTCGTGCGATAGGCCCATAAGCATTCACCTAACTTGTCGTCCCAGTCGCGTTGGATTTTTGAGACGAATTTCTTGAGAATTTTCGCAATAGTCTTGTTGAAAGCTTTTGCAAGGCTGTTAGCAGCTGGATAGTATGCCGTTAAGGATACACTCTGGATTCTGAACTTGTTACAAACCTCTGAAAAGCCTGGCTGACGAACTGGGGCCCATTATCATGAACAATCTGCTGTGGTACACTGAAACGGTAAATGATGTGATGTTTAATAATTTGATCACATCAGATGCCTTTACCTTCCTCAAGGGAATAGCTTCAGCCCATTTAGAGAAGTAATCAGTTATAGCTAAGATGAACCAATGTCCTTTGGATGAAGGTGGGCTGATAGGGCCGACCACATTCATTCCCCACATCTCAAATGGCCAGGTTGAGGTTGTAGAGCGAAGATATCCTGGTGCTTGATGGATAAAGTCACCATGGACCTGACAGGCATGACATCGTTTAGCGTAAGTAATGGTATCCGGAATCATCTTAGGCCAATAATATCCCAGTCTTCGGAGTCGATCTCCAAGCTTCGGACTGCGATGATGAGCTCCACACATGCCATCATGCGCTTCTTTGACTATTTCCTGTGCCTCCTTTTGTGACAGACAGCAGAGGAGGATCTCATCCTGTGATCGGCGATACAGTGTTCGCGTGATCGCATTATGGTAGAATTTAAGGGCTTTCCTTCTAATGACAGCCGCCTCTTTGGGATCATTAGGTAGGATGTCGTACAACACATAGTCGATGTAGGAGAATCGCCAATCCTAAGTTGCTGGACCTGTTGAAGTCTCTAAAGCTTCTTTGGCTTGACAGTCTCCTGTCGGCTTTTAGTGATCTTCAAAAGCGGTTCTTGGGCAATACAAGTCATGACTGTAGACGAGTATTTTCTTTACTACTCCAGTTAGAAGGGCTAAGGAGGCAGCGAGAGATGCCAGTGTATTTGCGTTCACATTTTGCTGGCACGGTACATGGTTGATGTAAAAGTTTCCAAACTTTTCAGTCATAGAGATAGTTCCATTGAAATAGAGTACTAAGTCTTCATGCCTGACTTTGTACTCTCTGTGAACTTGGTTAACGATGAGTTTAGAGTCACCGTATGCTTTGAGATTTTTAACGCCAAGCTCATCGGCGATTTGCATTCTAATCAAGAGGGCATTATATTCTGCTACATTGCTGGAGCATGGCTCGGTTAATGAGAATGCACGAGGGATCACATAGTTTTGTGGAGAGACTAGTCCTACCCCCACTCCTGCTACGACATACCCTCGTGGGCCTGTTCTTGATGCACCATCGAAGAAGAGCTACCATATTTATCCTTCAAAGACGCCTGGGTCTGACAAACTTCAGTGACGTGGAAGATCCTCGTTAAGTTCGGTCACTCTTGGATCGAATATTCAGCTAGGAAATTTGCCACTGCTTGTCCCTTCATGGCTTTTTTGCGGTAGAAAGCGCATCTCATATTGGGAGAGCAGTATGGCCCATTTTGCCAGTTGACCATTTAGCGATGATGACTTCGTCATAAGCAACCTTAAAGGGTTGACCTTTGATATAACATTATAGTCTGGCCTACCAAGTAGTGTTGCGTTTTCTGGAGGGCGAACACCAACGCCAAACATTCCTTTTCAATCGAGTTTATACCGATGTTCGGCTCCGATCATGATCCTGCTCAGATAGTAGATTGCCTGCTCGCGTCCCTGATCATCATTCTGGGCTAGCAAAGTTCCTAAAGAATGATCCATCGCTCAAACGTATATCAGGAAAGATTTTCCCGACACCGGAGCTGTAAGGACAGGTGGTTGCGTGAGGTATTGTTTGATTTCCTCGAACGCTTGTTAGCAAGCATCGTCTCAAATGAATAAGAGACGCCCTTTTTCATCAATTTGGTGAAGGGTTGGCATCTTCCGGAGAGATTTGAGATAAACCTCCGGATGTATGCTAGTCGCCCTTACAATCCTCTAAGCTCCCTGAGATTCCTTGGAGGTTGCATCTCTCAAACGGCACGGACTTTTTCTGGGTCTAAGTGAATTCCTTTGGATGTCACCACAAATCCTAGGAATTTACCGCTGGTTACCCCCAAGAAAGATTTGGTGGGGTTCATCTTCAACTGATGTGCCCTCATGATTTCAAAAACTATCTTCAGATCGGCTATGTGGTCACTCTTAGTGCGGTTTTTCATTGCAATGTCGTCAACATAGAATTCCACTGTTTTACGCATGTGTTCACAGAAGATTACATTCATAGCTCTCTGATATGTTGCCCTAGCTTTTTCAGTCTGAAGGGTATGACAGTATAGCAATATACCCCCATTGGTATCCTAAAAGAAGTATGCTTTTCATTATCAGGGTACATTTTGATTTGATTGTTCCTTGAAAATTCATCCATGAAGGACATTCGTTCAAACCCGCATGTATTGTTAATCATGACATCCGTGATTGGGAGAGAAAATTCATCTTTGGGACATGCCTCATTTAAATCGCAAAAAAAACACGCAAATCTAGATCTTTCCGTTTTTCTTGGTAACGGGAACAATATTGGCTACTCAATCAGGGTGTTGCTCCTCCCTAATGAAGCCAAAGTCTATAAGCTTCCTGACTTCTGACTGGATTGCTTCCATTATTTCTGGACGAAACCGTCGCTGTTGCTGTTTGACTGGCTTCACGTCTGAATTATGTTAAGGCGATGCATAGCTACTCGAGGATCAAGCCTAGGCATGTCTCGTATTTTCAAGCGAAAACGTCTATATACTCCCGCACAAGTGATATTAAATCTTCTTTCTCGGAGGATGTTTGGCTTTCGATTATAAAGATGGAGCTTGAGAGTAGCCTCATCTCCCAGATAATCTGGGTAACTTTATCCTCCGTGGGTGGTTCGCGTTGTTCAAAACGAACATCCCAGAGAGTATTTAGGTGTTTGATCTAAGGATCTGTATCAGACTGGATTGTTTCTTCATCTCCGTCTTCCAGGTGGCTTGTTGACACCATGTTTGCTGAAAGTTCTCCGAAGAGGTTGCCCACACTAACGTCCGACTCCGCGATAACATGCCAGATGAGTGATTATAGTATAATGACTCTTCGGACTCAGAGGCTAACGGAATTGGAGTTGACACATAGCCCAAACCCCCGCGAGTTCGATAGTAATAGTCAGGGGTCTTCCCTTTCAGAATGAAAGATCAGAGTAGTGTTCTTCTTTCTTTACCAAAGTTCATATTAGGACCATTTGTTAGATCATACCCCATCCTCTCCATGATTCTGAGTACACTTGGCTCGTAATGAGAGAACTGAGGAGATTCGTTCTCATTTTTTGAGTCTTTGTGAGATATTAATTCGGACTTAATTCTTCCGAAAAGAATTAGTTTTTGGCCTTTTGCGTCTTGCTGGAACCATGAATACTGATTCTTACGCATTACTGACATCTTGGTACATTTTGAGGGATGACTTTATTGGTACATGCAATGATGTCAGAGCATCTATTGCCGACCAGGGGTCATCACCTACCTCGGTACTAGTGTCTGATGGCACTGAATCAGAAGCAAACACAGAAAAGTAAGCCAAATTCAACTCTTCATTGATATAACACTCACTTACATCATCGACGGTGTTATTAACATCGAGCTTATTAATGCTCGTTACAAGTGGATTTAACTCCCATATGCACTTTTCTTCCACCTCTGGTTCAGTGTTAGCTTCGTTACCAGAGTCTGTTTCCTCTGGCTGTAGGTTCTCGTTTATTTCCAGAGAGTCTTGATACAGGAGGGAGTCTGTGAAATAGTTCTCTACGCCCTTGAACGGATGCCTTTTGGCAATTACGTTCATACTTTCCCACTTCCGTCAATGTACTTCATAACTTGATGGAGAGTAGAGGGGACGATGAAATTGCGATGAATCCACGGTCGTCCTAGCAGCAAATTATACGAAGTGTCAACGTCGATTACATAGTACATCACTTCAGATTTTAGGTTCCTGATCTGACATTTGAGCCTGATCTTCTCCATTGGGCGCGTACCATTGCCGTTGAAACCATAGATGGTAGTCTGGGTGGCGCTCAATCAGAGGGTGGGATCCCTAAGTGCTGCATGACCCGGCGAGGTATGAAACTCAACGCGGATGTTTGGCTCACTTTAGACGATCTAATGTACCCTGTGAAGTACAGGGGCGATCATATTTTTTCTTGACCTGCATGTCATCTGACGTGAAGGTGATGCAGGGAGCATGTTGGGAGGCATGGAGGCAGTCCTCTTCATCTTCCTCCTGTGATCCAGTCGGGATCTGGGCCATGAAAATCTCAACATCAGCTAGGGCTTCCCTCAGAGCTTCTCTTGTTGACTTTGATAGTCTCAGGAGCTCATAAAGGGTGATTCTGGCCAAGATATTGGCCAATTGAGCTAAGACGTCAAAGCGGTAAGGTGTGGTGGATCCTTCCGCGTTGTCCTTGGGAGAGCCTTGGAAAATCGAAGCTCTTTCTACTTCTCCACTAGTTGCTTTGCGGAGGGCTTGGCTGACTCTGTAGTAGGTTTACGAGGGTTTGCCACTATCTCGTCATTGTTCTTTAAATATGACTGACCCGAACGAGTTTCTGCCATGAGCGATTTATTGAGTTCTTGCGCAAGGACGATTGTCTCCTCTTCCGAATCAGTTATTGAGGGAACGCGGTTTCTACTTCCCGGGAAGAAGCGCATACCATGTTGCAGGACGAAGTTTTTGCTTTACCTTTGGACTTTCTGTGGTAACAGTAGTCCACTGTTGGCCTTCCACAAGCTCGGGATGAACCCACATAATTTCCCCCTGAGGTGTGGGAACAAGCACAAGACCATTCTCTTGTTGATGATGTTGGTCCGTATTGATCATTCTTAGTTCCCCTTTCGGGATGGGAACTACTCCGGACGGTGCTGGAGGCTGTTTTCCAAACTGAAGAAATGATGTCATATTAGCCGTCAGTTTCTTCTGTTCTGGATAGAGCTTTAGGACTTCTGCATCGATCAAGGCTTAAAGGATGTCTTTGAAGATGTAACAGCTCTTGGTAGAGTGCCCTCGCATCCTATGATATAGGCAGTAGATAGGATTATCGGATTTGCCGACTTCTTCAGGACGTCTAACTTCAAGAAGCTTCAATCTGTTGCTCTTGTTAAGTAACTTGAACAACGAATCGACATGCTCGTCTTTGAAGGAATACTGCTTGTTGGCGCGTGGCTAACTTGAAGAACCACTTCCCTTAACCGGTTGAGGTTTGACGGGGGATTTTGTCTCCGTCGCCAAATTATCTTTTCTTTTTTATTGAAAAGATGTTTCTGGCATGCGCCTTGTCGACTTTTCGGGTCTGGGTTTGTTTTATTCTGCCCTAATCCTGGCGATAATTTCAGCCTGTTCACCTTGTTGTACCAATTACTTCCAGATGCGGCTTTCAGTGACTCTTATTTGAACTAGGAGTGAAGTTTGTAGATTGTGGCGGCATGTTTCTACCAGAATGGCCTGGGTCATACCGCTGGGACATCGGAGTGCCATATTCCAAAATCTTTTCACAAATATTTTTGAAAGTACACCTAGAGGGGGGGTGAATAGGTGTAAATGCTAATCTAAGGCTAAATGCAAACTCTAATGCTCTAAAAGCGGAAGCTAATGCAAGTGTTGGACAAACTAATACAATTCAACAAGTGTAGCCGAATTCCCCTTGCGAGGCTCTGAACTAACTCCTCTTGATTCCCCTTAAAATGGTTTGAGGTGCTATGTGAAGCTCTTGTTGGATGAGTATAAGTTAGGCACACACACACAAGCAATCCAAGCAATCAAGGATATAGCAATACAATGCACACAATTAAGCCAAGCAAGTATAGATGAATTGCAATAGAAATATATGCAAGGCAATATGAAACAATGCTCAAAAACAAGCAAGTATATATGATGATATGAATGGATGATGCTTGCACAAATGTAAAAAGAGTAGAGTTGAGAGAAATTGGATCAAACGCAAAGACCAAGATGTGTTTCGAGGTTCGAGCCCCTAGCTCTACATCCCCGCCTACACCACCGTGTAGGATTTCCCAATCCACTATAGGAGTACCAAACTCCTCTCTCAACCTTACAAAGCCACCGAGGCTATACAACCACAATCCACACCTCTACCGAAGAGGTATACGGCCCGTAGCCGAAATACAACAAACCCACAACCTCTACCGAAGAGGCTCACAACAACTCAATCACCCGATCACCTCTACCTAAGAGGGATTCACAAATAACAAGTGTTTTTACAATAAAGAGGTTTACAACAACAACCTCAAACACTTCTCTTTCTTTTTCTCTTTTCTTTTTCCACACAAAACAAAGATCCTAATAACTTAGGATAGAAGATATAGCTCAAGTGAAAACTAAGTGTTTTGGAAACAAGCAACAAAGAAAAATACTTGGGAAAATTCTTGCCAAAAGATATAGAATGAAAATCAACACAAATATCCAAATCCTATTTTCTTTGATTTTCCAAAAAACAAAAAAAATAAAGATGAATCACTTTAGCACTTAAACTCTTTTGAAAATACTTTTAAAACAATGAAAAAGATCTGGAAAAACTAGCACAAAAATCTTAACCAAAAACTCCAAACAATGGGGTTTATATATAGCCCCTATACAAAACTAGCCGTTAGGCTGACGTGTCAGCCTGACAGGCGGTCGGTCGACTGGCCGGTCGACCGTCCAAGGGCTATTTTTGACCGTTGACAGCTACCGGTCGACTGGTCGGTCGACTGGTAACAACCCGAGACCAAACCTGTTTCAGTACAGTCGACTGGCCGGTCGACTGGCCGACATGCACAGTTTTGTGCACGTCCGGTCAACTGGTCGGTCGACTGGCCGCTTGGCCCAGTCGACTGTCCCAGTCGACTGGCCCAACCTGGCAGACAGCAAAAATAGGTTAGGTTGGAACGCATTTTTGAGGTCTAAAACGTTCGAATTTGGAAATAAGTATATAGGATGAAGTTGTAGATATTGAAGTCTATTTTCTAATGCAACTTAAATCAAATCAATATCAATTCAGAATTAAAAGTTATCAATAAAATACTAAAAGGTGTCAAAACAGAAACTGTAAACTATTTTCAGAACAAGAACAGATTTCAACCAAATATTTGACAACTTTAAAATTAGAATCAGGAAATGGTTATTAAATAAGATTTAGATCTGAAAGTTGTCTTTGAGATGAAAGTTAAATCATGTTATTTGAATATAAAAATAAAAAGTTATGATAATAACTATAGAAGGGTGTCAAGCCTTGAAATCCAAAACCGATTCAATCAAAAACCAAACATGTATTTTTATCAAACATGATTTTCCAAACATGAATAGAAATATCAAAATAAGTTTATCTTGAAGGTTAACGCATGTATGTATAGAAAGAAATCATCTACTATACATATAGAATATGAAAACTTGTTTTGATCAAACTATTCATGAAAACCAAATATCAAAACATAAAACTTGTGTGTTGTGCACTTGAGCATATCAACTAAACTAAGCTTTACAAATGGATCTAAAAACTCTATCTAAAGTAGGATACCTAAGTCTTGCTTGTAGATCTTCTATCTTCAAGTAGACTAGCTCCCAAACCGTGATCTTCCAAGTGTAAAGGTATAATCTTGAAGCTTTGGCACCGGAATCACCATGATATGCTTCCAAAACCCTTGTTGAAGCTAATCATCAAAACTAATAACCTGCTAATGATCTGAAACTTAGAAACACAAGATTATTAGTAAACATAACTACATGAGTGAGTCATCATCAAAACTAGAGTGGAAGGCCTTTGGGCCAACAATCTCCCCCTTTTTGATGATGACAAAACTCATGGAGTTATATATGCATGGATTAAAGTTAAGCTTCAAAGAAGCTCCCCCTTAATTCATGCATCATATAAACATGGTGCTCTAGATACTAATGGAATATTCAACATAAAGCATGTTCTAGATACCAATTAAAATAAGCAAACAACCAAACATATATGCAAACACAAGGAAGACATGCATATATAAAACACAAAACACAAATTCTTCTCCCCCTTTTTGTCAATCATCAACAAAGGGGTAAAAAACATAAAAACAAATTTTTCTCCCCCTTTTTGTTAAAAACAAAAAAAAATCAAGAAGGGGTAATCAAAACATTCGAAACAATACAAATCTTCTCCCCTTTTTGTTCTAAACTAAGAATCAATAAAGGGTTAAAAATCAAAACATTGATATCAGTTAAAAATATGTCAATAAAGTGCATCTAGATACCAATAGAAACAAAATCATGTAATCATAAAAGAGAGTCAAAAATACATATCATAATTTTTTTATTGATTGTTACATGTTTTAACATATTAAAACATTTTGATACTAATTGATAAGCAAGCATACCAATGATACCAAATTGAAAAATATTTCATTCAAATTCAATTTTTAAAGTCATAAAGTGTGAGAGTGGAAATCAAATACCAATTGAAATAAGAAATTCAAATTTTCTCCCCCTTTATGAAATACTAACTAAAAACATGCTTAGGCTTGATTAAGGTATCAATTGAAAGACTAAATCAATTGAAATAAAAATTAAGTCACAAGCACTAGCATAAACAATATTTGTGCTTAAGATATAGAAATATAATAGCACAAATAAAACATGTAAATGTGTATGAAGATAAAATGAGTACCAATCACTAATAGATGATACCAAGTTGTAAGCATACATACACAAATCAACAAATATGAGTATACATAAAGAAATCAAATTGATACCAATTGAAAGAGTTCAATGATACCAATTGAATTAACAATAATAAGTATGGTATATCTCATATCACAAGACAAAGAAGAATCCGAACTAGTTAAAATGAAAAGTTTTGTAAACTAGTATGAAATCCTTCAAGTAAGGAATAAAATAAGATTATTTTTCATAGAAATGAAAATCACATAATAATTATTACTCTAATCAATTAAGCACAACTCATGAGAAACAAAACATGAGTAATAGATATGAGTGTACAAATAAAATGTGAAGATCATAATCATAAAAAATATTTCATTAAACTCAATTATTCCTTTAAACATCAAAATTAGAAAATCATAAAACTAACTAGTTTAATCTTCAATGGCATATGTATGTCTGATGCAAACTAAAATATACATACATATCCAAAACTCAACGAGTCCACTAAAGTATATGCATGAAGGCACGTGGCTCAAAAAGGATGTATATGTATAAGATTAGTTTGAACTAGAAAGACATATACATGAGGTTAAACTTATAATACATGAAACATGAAAAAACTAAATTTTCATCCAAAATCAATTTCATTTCAAGGTATATGTATGAATTGTCACTACACTAAGTATACATACATATCCCTAAACACAATTGAGTCCATAAATAGATTTTGCATTGAAGGCAAATGACTCAAGAGGTATACATGTATATCTTAATGTTTTGGCAAAATAAACATATACATGAAATAAAAACTCTTATAAATCCAAAAATATGAATACAAGTCTAAAATGTATGGATCGTCAAAACTAGACTATACTAGCACATCTAATGGGTACAAATATGTGTTGGCCCAAGGTTACAATCAACCCATGTTTAGTGTATTTTGATGATTACAAAACATATTAGTTATTTGTACTAATATAAATTGTTGTTTAAGTGTGTTTCAGGTTTATATATTAAAGAGATGAATTCTTCCCTAAAGGAAGGTACATTGGACTCAAGACAAGTCAAATTGGGCTCAAAGAACAATATTGAAGATCAAGTGAAGATAGCCCATCTTGAAGTCTTGAAGACCTAGAAGTTTGTAAGTGTAGTTTTTGTTAAAGATAGAATATGTGAAATTTGGCTCTAGGATTTGCACACACACTTGTTTTGAATGTTTCTATGTTTTTGAAAATATTTATTTCTAAGTTTATGCCTTGGTTTATACATACATGTACTCAAAGCTTTATATCTTCAAAAACTTGTTTAAAACATGATATAAACTATTTTCTGCATAACACTTAGCTTCAGATTTTTTAAAGAATTTTTACAAAATTTTCTATCTCAAAAATCTGCCCAAAAAATAACTATTTCAGGCAGACCTCGACCGGCAGTCGACCGGCTGCTGTGTCCAGACATGCACAGGCTGTGCATGTCTGTCGGTCGACCGACCTACATACCGGTCGACCGGAAAAGAGATGTTTTGCTCTCTGTATCTTTTCGGTCGACTGGGTCGGTCGACCGATAGAAGGAAACTGTGTTTCCTTTGTTGGATCGGTCGACTGGCAGTCGACCGAAGCTCCAACGGCTCTTTTGCCAGCAGGGACCCGGTCGACCGGCAGTCGACCGGTAGGCCTGCATCAGCCATAACGGCTCTTTCTTCTTTTGGAATTTCTGAAAAACTGTTTTTGGTTTTCTCTTTTACAGAGTTTTTAGGAGTTGTTGGGACTCTTTTTCTGATCAAATTAGCTGGAAAAATCAGAGTTTTAACCTATTCTCTCCCTATAAATAGTGGGGAATAGGCCTTAGTTATTCACAAAAAGAAAAATACAAGTTTTCATAGTTTTCAAGAGAAAGAGAAAAATAGTTTAAAGCTTTCATTTCCATTCTTTCAAAATGGGTTTTCAGTTGTTGTTTGATCTCTAATATCACTCTACAACTGAAGCTTTTCTCACCACACTTCATAGAGCCAAAATTTCATATTCTTTCTATAGGTGAAGTTGTAAAAGAGTGAGAGTGTTTGTAAAAGAGTGTTGTGGTTAGTTAAAGATCACTATTTGTAATTCTTGTTCTTGTGGAGACAAGCTCCTCGGTGGAGTTTCTTTGTAAGGTGAAGCTACGGGCTTGAGGTCTTTGGAGGCCTAACTTGTACGGGATCCTAAGGGGATAGTGGAAAACCTTCACGGAGGTGAAGGCGGGGACTAGAGCAACGGGCTCGAACCTCGAAACAAATCATCTTGTTTGCGATTGCCTTGGCGTTCTTCTTGCTTACTTTCTTGCTTTATATCACTTCCAATTTATTGCTTGAGAACTAACCTTTATTTGTGCAATCCTTATTTGTTTACTTTACTTGCTATTTTACTTGTGGAATCTTGTGTTGATATACTTGTTGTGTTACATTGTGAGCTTTTCATTTTCATCATCATACTTGGCATTGATCAATCACACCTCAATACAACACGGTTGCATTGCGCACCTCTAACCCATTTAAGGGGAATTGGGAGGAAGGAGTTCAGAACCTCGCAAGGGGTATTCGGCTCTTAGTCGTGTTTTTGAGAGATTGTTGCATCACTCATTTCATAAGTTTAAAAAGATCATTAGATTAGCAATTACACCTATTCACCCCCCTCTAGGTGTATTTCAATTGGTATCAGAGCTTGGACTCTAGGATTTGGCTTAACAACCTTAGAGAGATCCTCATATTGCTAATCATTTCATTCATTTCCACATAGTAAACATGGCCGATGGTATTAAGACACCCCCTAAGTTTGATGGACTTAACTTTCCCATATGGAAGGTTAAGATGACCGTTTTCTTGCAATCTCTAGGTAGCCGAGTTGCAAAGGCCGTGACTAAACAATTTAGTACCCCCGATGGTGATGAATCTACTTGGTCCGAAATTGAGACCAAGGAGTTTGATGCCAATGCTAGGGCTCATTATGCACTCCTACAAGCCCTCAATGATGATGACATAGCTAGAGTCATCCATTGCAAATCCGCCTATGAGATTTGGACCCATTTGCTAGTAACACATGAGGGGACATCACAAGTGAAGAGGGCCAAGATAGACCTTCTTCGGTCCCAATATGAAAATTTTAGCATGCAAGAACATGAAACCATAGATGATATGGTTACTAATTTACTAAGATTACTAATGGGCTTTCTTCTCTAGGTGAAGAGATCAACAACGACCAAAGGTGAGAAAGATCATCCGGGCTCTTCCTCCATCATGGGAAGTGAAAGCTACAACATTGAAGGAACTCAATGATAAAGATGAGATTGAGCTCATCGGACTCATTAGGAATTTAAAAACCCATGAGATGGAGAGGAAGGCAAGGGAGGACATGGCACCCTCCAAAAAGAAGACCATTGCCTTCAAAAGTCATGCTACCTACTCCGACGAAGATGACGAAGAAGAGGAGACGAGGAGCTCTCACTTCTAGTCAAAAATGTCCGGAGGATGTACAACAAGGCAAAGTTCCAAGGAAGGAGGAGATGGCAAGGAGGTAAGGAAAAAGGAAGATCATTTGCTTAATTGCCAAAAGCCGGGACACATTGTAGCGGAGTGTCCGGACCAAGTGAAGCCATCTTCATCCAAGAAGCCATACAAGAAGAAGGCTATGAAAGCAACATGGGATGACGAAAGTGAATCCGAGGAGGAGATCGACACCGCCAATATGTGCTTCATGGCAAATGAGAGCACAAGCAAGGTAACCCCCTCAACTCTTCTTGATGATAATTTATCCATGGATGAGCTAGGAGAAGCATTTATAGAACTTTCTCAAAATTATGACTTCATGAAGAAAAAGTACTTGAAAATGAAAAAGGATAATGAATCTTTGAATATTCAAGTGTTAAATCTTTCTAAAGAAAATAATGACTTGCATTCTTCTTTAGTTTCCACTAAAAATGATTTTGAAAAATATAAGATTGCTTGTAAAGGAAAGACCCCATTTGTAGATTAATGAGATTGCCATGCTTAAGGAAAGATTAGACTCATTAGATGTTGTTTTGAAAAAGTGTAGTGAGTTTGATAAGAAGAAGATGGGAGAATATGTTTCCTAAGAAACAAGCTCCTAAGAAAAATATTCATCATGCTCATGCTCATGCTCATGTACATGCTACACAACCTATGCATCATGGTAAACCCCCAAAGCATGCTCACACTTCACATACACACCATGCATTCATGTATAGAAAAGTGTACTCATGTTCACATTGTGGACGGAAAGGACACTTAGCTATTTTTTGTTATGATAGACTAAGTGCATCACATCAAAATGTTTGGGTTCGTAACACTAACTTTCAAGGACCCAAGAAAGTTTGGGTACCAAAGTCAACTATTGTTTTAAATGATGTAGGTACTTTCCAAAGCTCAAAGACGTAGAGGTTTTGGTATCTTGATAGCGGTTGCTCAAGGCACATGACTTGGGACATCAACAACTTTGCGCCCTATCAAGATATCATGAAGGTGGCACCGTCACCTTCGGAGATGACGCCAAGGGTAAAATCATCGGTATTGGTAATGTAAAACTTGGCACCTCTCCTTTAATTGAAAATGTGGTTTTAGTTGATGGCCTCAAGCATAATCTCTTGAGTGTTAGTCAACTTTGTGATAAAAGTTTTGATGTAGTTTTTGACAATGTTGCTTGTAAAGTAATTGATAAAAATTCTAATGTTTGTGTATTTTCCGGTTTTCGTGAAAGTAATGTATATATGATAGATATGCTAAATATGTCTTGTAATATAACATGTTTAAAAGCCCTCGATGACGACTCTTGGTTATGGCATAGGAGATTAGGCCACGTTTCATTTGACCATATTTCTAGGCTTAACTCTAAGGAAATGGTGAAGGGTATTCCTTCATTGAACTTTGAAAAGGACCGAGTTTGTGACGCATGTCAATTTGGGAAACAAACTAAGTCCTCATTCAAATCAATTAAGGATATCATGTCATCACGTCCATTGGAGCTAATCCACATGGATTTATTTGGCCCTACACAAACCAAAAGTTTAAGTGGGAGTAGATTTGCTTATGTTTTAGTAGATGATTTTTCGCGTTTTACTTGGTTTATTTTCTTGAACATAAAAGTCAAACCTTTTCACATTTTCAAGCCTTTAAGAAAAGAGTTGAAAAGGAAAACGACTCCTCAATAATTAAAATAAGAAGTGATAGAGGAGGTGAGTTCATTAACCTTCCCTTTACCATTTTTTGTGAGGAACATGGAATAAAACATGAACTTTCTTGTCCTAGAACTCCACAACAAAATGGAGTAGTTGAGCGGAAAAATCGTACTTTACAAGAGATGGCTAGGACAATGTTAAATGAATATGGTCTACCACATTATTTGTGGGCCGAGGCCGTTCATACTTCATGTTACATTGCAAATCGTGTTTTCCTATGTAAAAATACTACTAAGACTTCTTATGAGATGTATTTTCTAGAAAACCTAATGTTTCTTATTTCAAAGTGTTTGGTTGCAAATGTTTTGTTTTAAATACAAATATTAATTTGGGAAATTTGATGCAAAAGCATATGAGGCTATTTTTGTAGGTTACTCAAATACTAGTAAGGCTTATAGAGTCTTCAATAGGTCAACTTTGACTATTGAGGAATCTATTCATGTTAAATTTGAGGAATCTAACAAGTTTGTTAAGAATTGTGTAGAAATTGATGCTTTAGATGAAGGGTTGGAGAAAGTGACCTTGGAGGATGCTTCTACCATGGAGACAAGCCAAAGGATGGTGATGGAAGTGAAGCCAAAGTGGAAGAGGCTCAAGGAAATGAACATCAAGCAAATGAAGAGGAGCCCTCTCAACCACTACCAAAGGATTGGAGATTCAATCCTCATCATCCCAAGGACCTCGTCATAGGTGAAGTATCAAAAGGGGTAACCACTCGCTCTAAGATTCAAGATTTTTGTGGTAATTTTGCTTTTATTTCACACATAGAACCTAAAAATGTCCTCGAGGCCGAGGCCGATTCATATTGGTTGCTTGCAATGCAAGAGGAGCTCAATCAATTTGAGCGCAACCAAGTTTGGCACCTTGTTCCTAGGCCCCAAGATAGACCAACTATTGGTACTAAATGGATCTTTAAGAACAAGTTGGATGAATCGGGTAATGTAGTTAGAAACAAGGCTAGGTTAGTTGCCCAAGGTTACACTCAAATCGAGGGAATCGATTTTGAAGAAACCTTTGCACCCGTAGCACGGCTCGAAGCCATACGGATGACCTTAGCATATGCCTCATTTAAAGATTTTAAGTTATTTCAAATGGATGTAAAGAGTGCTTTCTTAATGGTTATATTGATGAGGAGGTGTATGTTGAACAACCCCCCGGGTTTGTTGATCCTACACACCCTAATTATGTTTATAAATTAGATAAAGCACTATATGGTTTGAAACAAGCCCTAGGGCTTGGTATGAAAGATTGTCTTCATTTTTGATTTCAAATGATTTTAAGAAAGGAAAAGTTGATAAAACATTATTTACCAAACATATAGATCTAGATATCCTCATAGTTCAAATTTATGTTGATGCATTATTTTTGGATCTACTAATGTTTCACTTTGCAAGAATTTTGAGTCATGCATGAAAAAGGAATTCGAGATGTCTATGATGGGAGAGCTCAACTTCTTCCTTGGACTTCAAATCAAGCAACGTAGTGATGGACATTCATCAACCAAGCCAAGTACACCCAAGAACTCATCAAGAGGTTCGTGCTTGAAGGATCCAAAGTAGCAAAGACTCCCATGGCAACCACTACGAAACTTGACAAGGACGAACAAGGTAGGAAGTAGACATCAAATTATTTCGTAGCATGATTGTTAGTTTACTCTATCTTACGGCTAGTAGGCCGGATATAATGTTTTCCCGTATGTTTATGTGCACGTTTTCAATCATGTCCTAAGGAATCACACTTATAGCGGTAAAACGCATAATTAGGTATCTTAAGGGCACAATTGATTTAGGTTTGTGGTATCCGAAAACTAACCATTTACCATGACTAGTTTATTCGGATGCCGACTATGCCGGTTGTAGGGTAGATAGGAAGAGCACAAGTGGCACTTGCCAATTCTTGGGCAATTGTCTTGTGTCTTGGTCTTCCAAGAAGCAAAATAGTGTAGCCCTTTCAACCGCCGAGGCGGAGTATGTAGCAGCCGGAGCTTGTTGTGCACAAGTACTCTGGATGAAACATACTCTTCTCGATTTTGATTACATTTTGATCATGTTAAGATTTATTGTGATAATACTAGTGCTATTCACATGACCAAAAATGCTAATCAACATAGTAAAACCAAACATATAGACATTAGATATCATTTTCTTAGAGATCACTTTGAAAAAGGTGACATAGATATTGATTTTGTTTCCACAGATTTTCAACTTGCAGATATTTTCACAAAACCTTTAGATTATGCAAGATTTTCATTTATTTGTGGTGAATTGAATGTATGTAAGATTGATACTTAAATATCTTAGTTTTGTTTTGTTTTGGTTTCTAATATGTTTGTTTTGTTTTGTCTTAAATTTTTTTTTAACCCTTTTTGATGTATGACAAAAAGGGGGAGAAATATAAATATATATTAGTTTGGGAGAAAATATATGGAAAATATATGTTGTTTGTTTTAAATTTTGTATATGTTGTTTGTTTTAAATTTTGTTATTTCTTATGATAGTTTATTTTTGGTGATGATATTTTTCAATGCTTTATGTATGCTTACATAGTTGTTCATATTCATGTTAATACATAGCATTGTTTAAGGGGGAGCTTTCCAAGCTCTTTCCTCTTTTATTTGTTTAATAACTCATATGTTTTGTCATCATCAAAAAGGGGGAGATTGTTGGCCCAAGGTTACAATCAACCCATGTTTAGTGTATTTTGATGATTACAAAACATATTAGTTATTTGTACTAATATAAATTGTTGTTTAAGTGTGTTTCAGGTTTATATATTAAAGAGATGAATTCTTCCCTAAAGGAAGGTACATTGGACTCAAGACAAGTCAAATTGGGCTCAAGAACAATATTGAAGATCAAGTGAAGATAGCCCATCTTGAAGTCTTGAAGACCTAGAAGTTTGTAAGTGTAGTTTTTGTTAAGATAGAATATGTGAAATTTGGCTCTAGGATTTGCACACACACTTGTTTTGAATGTTTCTATGTTTTTGAAAATATTTATTTCTAAGTTTATGCCTTGGTTTATACATACATGTACTCAAAGCTTTATATCTTCAAAAAAACTTGTTTAAAACATGATAAACTATTTTCTGCATAACACTTAGCTTCAGATTTTTTAAAGAATTTTTACAAAATTTTCTATCTCAAAAATCTGCCCAAAAAATAACTATTTCAGGCAGACCGGTCGACCGGCAGTCGACCGGCTGCTGTGTCCAGACATGCACAGGCTGTGCATGTCTGTCGGTCGACCGACCTACATACCGGTCGACCGGAAAAGAGATGTTTTGCTCTCTGTATCTTTTCGGTCGACTGGGTCGGTCGACCGATAGAAGGAAACTGTGTTTCCTTTGTTGGATCGGTCGACTGGCAGTCGACCGAAGCTCCAACGGCTCTTTTGCCAGCAGGGACCCGGTCGACCGGCAGTCGACCGGTAGGCCTGCATCAGCCATAACGGCTCTTTCTTCTTTTGGAATTTCTGAAAAACTGTTTTTGGTTTTCTCTTTTACAGAGTTTTTTAGGAGTTGTTGGGACTCTTTTTCTGATCAAATTAGCTGGAAAAATCAGAGTTTTAACCTATTCTCTCCCTATAAATAGTGGGGAATAGGCCTTAGTTATTTACACTAAAGAAAAATACAAGTTTTCATAGTTTTCAAGAGAAAGAGAAAAATAGTTTAAAGCTTTCATTTCCATTCTTTCAAAATTGGTTTTCAGTTGTTGTTTGATCTCTAATATCACTCTACAACTGAAGCTTTTCTCACCACACTTCATAGAGCCAAAAATTTCATATTCTTTCTATAGGTGAAGTTGTAAAAGAGTGAGAGTGTTTGTAAAAGAGTGTTGTGGTCTAGTTAAAGATCACTATTTGTAATTCTTGTTCTTGTGGAGACAAGCTCCTCGGTGGAGTTTCTTTGTAAGGTGAAGCTACGGGCTTGAGGTCTTTGGAGGCCTAACTTGTACGGGATCCTAAGGGGATAGTGGAAACCCTTCACGGAGGTGAAGGCGGGACTAGAGCAACGGGCTCGAACCTCGAAACAAATCATCTTGTTTGCGATTGCCTTGGCGTTCTTCTTGCTTACTTTCTTGCTTTATATCACTTCCAATTTATTGCTTGAGAACTAACCTTTATTTGTGCAATCCTTATTTGTTTACTTTACTTGCTATTTTACTTGTGGAATCTTGTGTTGATATACTTGTTGTGTTACATTGTGAGCTTTTCATTTTCATCATCATACTTGGCATTGATCAATCACACCTCAATACAACACGGTTGCATTGCGCACCTCTAACCCATTTAAGGGGAATTGGGAGGAAGGAGTTCAGAACCTCGCAAGGGGTATTCGGCTCTTAGTCGTGTTTTTGAGAGATTGTTGCATCACTCATTTCATAAGTTTAAAAGATCATTAGATTAGCAATTACACCTATTCACCCCCCTCTAGGTGTATTTCATAATCATCATTTAGGGTAGACTTTAAAGCATGAAGGGCTTTTGCATTAGCCTCAATATTTTTGCCATTTAAACAATATGCATTATTAGTTGTGGCAAGATAAACATGAATGCCTAGAGCTTTGAGGTACAAGGACATCTTCACCTTCCATATATGGATGTTAAGAATGTCAAACATGGGTTGTGACATGAAGTTCATGGTGTGTACAAAATATTGTGATTAGCCTAAAATGAGGATCTTTAACTCTAGGTTGTAAGACCCAAATTCAGAGCAGTTGGCTCTGATACCAATGAAGGATCACCTAGAGGGGGGTGAATAGGTTATGGCTAATCTAATGGTCACTTAATGTCAAATAATGCGGAATAAAAACTATTATGACCTAAACAAACTATTACACTAAACACCACGTATAACACAAGAGTGTTCCCGAATTCCCCGTGAAGGGCTCTGGACAAACTCCTCTAGATTCCCCTAGATAAGGGTTGAGGTGCCGCGTTGGCTCTCTTGGTTGAATACAAGTGTTAGCAAACAATCCCAAGCATATATCAATTAAGCACAATATGAATATCAAGCATGTAAGGATAAGCACAATAATAGCATGCAAGATATAAACAAGAGATAGAGAGAGTAAGCAATCGCAAACACAAGGGATTTGTTTCGAGGTTCGAGCACACTTGCTCTACATTCCCGCCTTCGACACACAAAGGATTTCCACTATAATCGATCCCACCGGATCACTCGGTGCCGCAACACCTACAACGAGTTCCACTAGAACTCCTTGGACTCTCTCTAGTCCGTACACACCACAAGCCCACCGGCTCGCCGAGGCCGCACCTCAAACAACAAGTTCGTACCCGAACTCAAAACATCGCGGACACACACGTCCGCCTCCTCAAAGAATAAAGAGAAGTCTTTGGTGATCACAATACTTTGATCACCTAAAATCAATCTCACAATAACACTCCTATAGGATGAATAATCAATGGATAGCTCAAGTGTTGTGTGAGAAAACAAGAATGGAAATGGTGGAGGAAAACTCAAGAAAATCTCTTTTAACACACTCTTGATAAACTCTCCTTTTGATTGGAAATATTTGCTCTAAAATAAGTGGAGAAAACCTCTTAAAAGAGTTGGGAAAACTGGTGAAAAATCCACTTGAAAATCTTCTTGAAAACAGCCCCCAAATGGCCCAATTTATAGGGCTTCAAAACTAGCCGTTGGAGGCCTGACAGAACTGTCGGTCGACCGCCCGGTCGACCGGCCAACGGTCATATTTCAGACCGTTGTGCCATCGGTCGACCGGTCGGTCGACCGAGGCCAGGATACAGAGAGCAAGTCTCTCTGTCCGGTCGATCGACCGGTCGGCCGGGGCCTTTCCAGAGAGCAGAGCTCTCTGGACGGTCGACCGGGGCGGTCGACCAGCCCTCCTGCCAGAACTGGCATGCACGTCGGTCGACCGTGACGATCGGCCGACTTCAAGCTGCGGTCGACCGTCCCGGTCGACCGGCTGAAGCCAGGAAACAATGTTAAGGGATTAAAAACTTGGTCTTCTGGATTACATAAAATCCCATAAAATATAGAAAAAATCTACAAAAATAGTTTTACCAATATACTTTGATAACAAACATGCTTGCACAAAATCAAGGCATGTTACAAATGATTTGGACTATTTTTGTAATATGGAAAAATTGGCTCAAATGAAAACAGTATTTTTTCCAAACTTGATTTTTCTAAAACTTGTTTTTCCAAAACTTCACCAAATACAAAAACAAGATATTTAAACTCATTTGAAGCATAGTGTGTATGGATATGATCCACTACACAAATATGGTAAATATCTATGTTTTTAACATTAAGCTCTAATATGGTTTTGGTTAAAACATATAAACTAGAATACCAAAAATCAAAATACTTGAAGTCTTTACTTGAATACCGGTTTGATTTTTGCTTAAAATTCTTTTTTTAAATAAACTAAATCAAGAGTGTGTATGTGTATATGTACTTGAGCAATCCACCAACTATTTTATCCTTTACATTTTAACTAAAAATAAAATCTTCTAAAACAAACCAAGACACAAGTCTTCATCTTTTGGAAGTCTTCACTTGAAGCCTTCTCATCTTCTTGACTTGGTCCAAACACGATCCAATGGCTCTTGGATCAAACCGTGCTAGCTCCAAAACTTGACTTTAAATCCTTTGTTGAAACTATGCACCTACTAAGATCTTGATCATAAATCTGTCACTAATTAAACACAAGATCATTAGTACTATAACTACATGAGTTGATCATCATCAAAACTAGAGTGATGGGCTTTCGGGCCAACAATCTCCCCCTTTTTGATGATGATAAAACTCATGAAGTTATATATGCATGGATTAAAGTAAAGCTCTAAAGAAGCTCCCCCTTAACTCATGCATAACAAATAAACAAGTAAATATGCAATGTATGCTCATAAATATGTATGCAAATGAAGGAGTAAACATGCTAATCAAGCATAAAACAAAATCACAAAATCTTTTTCTCCTATTTGCAAAACAAAACATATATGCATTAAACACAAATACTACTCCCCCTTAAGCAAGGAAAACAAATACTTCTCCCCCTTAAGCAAGAAAAACATGCATATATCTCAAATACTTCTCCTCTTTTTGTCAATCATCAACAAAGGGGTTAAAGTAAAACAAAATCAAATAAATTTTTCTCCCCCTTTTTGTCCGAAACAAGGAACCAATGAAGGGGTAAACTCAAATCAATAAATAGTTATATGCGATATACATTCATGAAGAGGAAGACGCTAAGTTAACTTCCCTACACATATGCATTACATGAAGAAGGGATGACAAGCCCCAATTCACATAACACATATTATGTAATGCATAAGAGGAGATGTGAAGCTCCCCCTGCACACGTGTACCACATAAAGAAGAGTTGTCAAGCTCCTCAATATACAATACACTCAGCATGAATCTATATGTAGAAGAGATGTTAAGCTCTCCTTACATATAGGCAATACAAATCAAAAATTTTGATTTTTCTTATAAAACAAAATTTTGAATTTTCTCAATAAAACAAATCTTGATAATTTTTTCAAAAAATTTTTTTTATTTCTTATCATAAACAACTTTATGCTTTAAACATGTAAAACAATTTTAACTCAAGCACAATAAGTCATATATATATGTATGAAAAATGAGTATACCAATTGAAATTGATACATACATATATAAGAAAACAAAATATGAGTATATACAAAAATAGAGTCAAATTGATACCAATTGAAATGATTCAATGATACCAATTGAAACAATAATAGGATCATGTGTATATTCATAAACATTGAAGAATAAATAACTAGTTAAATTTATTTTTGAAAAACTAGTTAAAGATCCTTCAAAAACATGAAACCAAATCATATGTTTTTCATGAATCATACCAAATACACAAGAGTTGACACTCAAAAACGATAAGGCTCATAAAAGTGTTCATGAATCAAAGTCATGACAAAACAAATGAAGTATGAGTGTACAAGAATCATGTATATAGCATTTTCATGAAAATAGTCATTAAGGCTCAAAAAGAACATGAATCTTTTATATTTATCAAACAAAACACAAAAATTTATTTTTCATTAAAAACAACAAACTTCTAGGTATATGTATGATTTATCTAAATCTAACAATATGCATACATATCCCAAACATAAAACGAGTCTATTAATAGTATTTGCATGAAGGCAAGAGACTCAAAAAGGATATACATGTATATTTATTAGATTTGAATAAAAATGCATATACATGAAGTAAAAATACGAAAATTGGCAAAACAAGTGTAAATGAGGAAATCATCAAAACTAGGCTATACATGTGCATATAGTGGGTACAAATGAGCATGAAGTGCAAACATATATGAATCAATTTGTTGCTCACTACTTGTACATGTATAAATCCAAGTTTAATAAAAACTACATTTAAACTAGTATTTACCACATGAAGCACATAAAATAAATGAACATGCTAAAAAAATATGATATATGAACAAGCATGTAAATAAATAAACTAGGAGTTTAGAGATAGTTACCAAACCATAAGAACTATACTCCAAATCTCCAAACATGGTGGTTGTCCCACCAAAACTCCTTGATAGCGATGCATCTATAAATGTGTCCATCAAATCCATGTGCATCCACCATCAAGGCACCAAATTTCTCACGTCTTGTGAGAGCCCTCACCTACATCAAATACACATGGTGGGGACTTTGGTACCCATTTTTTCTTGGGTCCTTGGGGGTTAGTCTTATAAGGACCCCAAATATTTTTATTTTTAGCAAAATTTAAAACATGCAACTTGTCATAACAAAACTTTGCTAAATGGCCTTTGCGGCCACAATGTATACATTTGTACACCTTAGGATGCTTATGTGTATGTGTATGATCATGGCGTGCAACATAAGCATATGCATGATGATGTGCATGAGAATGTGGAGTTTGTTTCTTTGAAAACAAGGACTCCAATCTAGAATGGTTAAATGCACATGAGCTCAAAGTTGAGCTCAAACAATTCATTTTATTTTTCAAAAATTTAATCTCACTATTATCAATGGTGGCATGTAAAGCATGGTGAGATTGAGAATCATTTTTCTTTTTCTTTCGAAAACATTTTCTTGTTCTTTTTCAATCATTTTTCGTTTAAAAATATTATTTTCTTGAAAAACGACTTCCTTTTGTTTTTCCACCAAAATAATTTCATTTTTCAAATTAGTGTTTCCTTCACAAAGATCATTCAATTTTGAAAGCAAGGAAACATTTTCATTTTTCAAATCATCCTTTTCTTTTTCTAAACATGCAATCTTATTTTTAAATGAATCATTTTCTTTTTGCATGCAAACAAATCCTTTTTCATTTTCTTATTTTCTTTCTTAATCATGTCATATTTTTCTAACAAAAGTTGACAAAAAGATGTGAGCTCATCATATGACATGTCTTCATCATCTAACTCGGATTCGGTAGTTACCTCAAGGGGTTATCCCCGTGGACCATATAGCACTTGTTGGAGACGTCACTTCCAACATCCGAATCGCTCCCCCCATAATATAGATCCTTTTCGCCAAGGGAGGTGATGATGTTCCATACTACAAAAGCCGAATCAATATTAGAAACCCTAGACAAATAATCATCATTTAGGGTAGACTTTAAAGCATGAAGGGCTTTTGCATTAGCCTCAATATTTTTGCCATTTAAACAATATGCATCATTAGTTGTGGCAAGATAAACATGAATGCCTAGGGCTTTGAGGTACAAGGACATCTTCACCTTCCATATATGGATGTTAAGAATGTCAAACATGGGTGGTGATATGAAGTCCATGGTGTGTACAAAATATTGTGATTAGCCTAAAATGAGGATCTTTAACTCTAGGTTGTAAGATCCAAATTCAGAGCACTTGTCTCTGATACCAATGAAGGATCACCTAGAGGGGGGTGAATAGGTGATGGCTAATCTAATGGTCACTTAATGTCAAATAATGCGGAATTAAAAACTATTATGACCTAAATAAACTATTACTCTAAACACCACGTATAACACAAGAGTGTTGCCGAATTTCCCGTGAAGGGCTCTGGACAAACTCCTCTAGATTCCCCTAGATAAGGGTTGAGGTGCGCTTTGGCTCTCTTGGTTGAATACAAGTGTTAGCAAACAATCCCAAACATATATCAATTAAGCACAATATGAATATCAAGCATGTAAGGATAAGCACAATAATAGCATGCAAGATATAAGCAAGAGATAGAGAGAGTGAGCAATCGCAAACATAAGGGATTTGTTTCGAGGTTCGAGCACACTTGCTCTACATCCCGCCTTCGAAACACGAAGGATTTCCACTATAATCGATCCCACCGGATCACTCGGTGCCGCAACACCTACAACGAGTTCCCACTAGAACTCCTTGGACTCTCTCTAGTCCGTACACACCACAAGCCCACCGGCTCGCCGAGGCCGCACCTCAAACAACAAGTTCGTACCCGAACTCGAAACACCGCGGACACACACGTCCGCCTCCTCAAAGAATAAAGAAGCAGTCTTTGGTGATCACAACACTTTGATCACCTAAAAACAATCTCACAATAACACTCCTATAGGATGAATAATCAATGGATAGCTCAAGTGTTGTGTGAGAAAATAAGAATGGAAATGGTGGAGGAAAACTCAAGAAAATCTCTTTTAACACACTCTTGATAAACTCTCCTTTTGATTGGAAATATTTGCTCTAAAACAAGTGGAGAAAACCTCTTAAAAGAGTTGGGAAAACTGGTGAAAAATCCACTTGAAAATTTTGTTGAAAACAGCCCCCAAATGGCCCAATTTATAGGGCTCCAAAACTAGTCATTGGAGGCCTGACAGAACTGTCGGTCGACCGCCCGGTCGACCGGCCAACGGTCATATTTCAGACCGTTGTGCCATCGGTCGACCGGTCGGTCAACCGAGGCCAGGATACAGAGAGCAAGTCTCTCTGTCCGGTCGACTGCCCAGTCGGCCGGGGCCTTTCCAGAGAGCAGAGCTCTCTGGACGGTCGACCGGGGCGGTCGACCGGCCCTCCTGCCAGAACTGGCGTGCACGTCGGTCGACCGTGACGGTCGGCCGACTTTAAGCTGCGGTCGACCGTCCCGGTCGACCGGCTGAAGCTAAGAAACAATGTTAAGGGATTAAAAACTTGGTCTTTTGGCTTAAATAAAATCCCATAAAATATAAAAAAAATCTACAAAAGTAGTTTTACCAATATACTTTGATAAACAAACATGCTTGCATAAAATCAAGGCATGTTACAAATGATTGGACTATTTTTGTAATATGAAAAAATTGGCTCAAATGAAAACAGTATTTTTCCAAACTTGATTTTTCTAAAACTTGTTTTTCCAAAACTTCACCAAATACAAAAATAAGATATTTAAACTCATTTGAAGCATAGTGTGTATGGATATGATCCACTACATAAGCATGGTGAAATATCTATGTTTTTGACATTAAGCTCTAAATATGATTTTGGTTAAAACATATAAACTAGAATACCAAAAATCAAAACATTTGAAGTCTTCACTTGAATACCGGTTTGGTTTTTTGGTTAAAATTCTTTTTTAAAACCAACTATTCTATCCTTTACATTTTAACTAAAAAAATAAAATCTTCTAAAACAAACCTAGACACAAGTCTTCATCTTCTTGAAGTCTTCACTTGAAGCCTTCTCATCTTCTTGACTTGGTCCAAACACGATCCAATGGCTCTTGGATCAAACCGTGCTAGCTCCAAAACTTGACTTTAAATCCTTTGTTGAAGCTATGCACCAACTAAGATCTTGATCATAAATCTGTCACTAATTAAACACAAGATCATTAGTACTATAACTACATGAGTTGATCATCATCAAAACTAGAGTGATGGGCTTTCGGGCCAACAGATGCTAGGGCTCTTGAATCACCAAGTGAAAGGCTTTAAAACTCCTTTGTTGAAGCTAATCACCTAATAATATCTTAGTTGAATATCTGAAACTAAACATCACAAGATTATTAGTAAACATAACTACATGAGTTAATCATCATCAAAACAAGAGTGGAAGGCCTCTGGGCCAACACTTGTCCCAAAATAGAGTGTGAAAAGATAGAATGATTGACTTGGACTTAGGAAGTACGGGAACTAATACCGACTCAGGAAAGTGACTTAAGTCAAGTAAAGGTTCAAGAGTCGAGATTGGTTCAGGAAGTGGGTCCAAATCAAGAAGTTGAAACTCAAGTCCACATTCATTTTCCCACAATGAAATGTGACTTAATATTGGTGATTCAAGTCCAAGAATGACATGTGCGGGAATCAAATCTGACTCTAAAATATTACTCAAGTCGGGTAACAAAACAGGAGTCAATATTGATTCGAAAATTTGAACTGGATCACAAAATTGAGAATCTAAGTCACATTTCTCATTGAGTTTAATTTCATAAAAATGAGAACTTGCCAATTTGTCAATGGGACTTTCAAAAGTATGAAATTGGTCAAGTTCAATGTGATGATCATCAAAGATGGGTGATTCAATTTCATTATGAATTGGCACAGGATCTAATGTTGACTCGGAAAAAGATTGAAATCAGGTGAAGACACCGGAGTCATAATTGAATCAGGAAGTAGAATTGAATCACTAAGTTGAGGCTCATGATCATATTCATTCTCAAGTTCAACTTCAGGAAAGGGATAACTTGCCAAACTGTCAATGTCACTTTCAAAATTTAGAGTTTAGGCAAGTTCAAATGATTGTGCTAAAATGGAACCTTATTTTCCAAAACAACATGACTCTTTGGCTCTAACAGAATGGTTAGCGACATCAGAACTGGTCAAACAGTGAGAATGTAGAGTTTGGACCATCATATCTATGTCATGATTACGAGCGTTTGAGCCTGAGTCATGGCTTCAAGCATCTTTTCATTGTTGATTGGTTATCGTTTTGTTGCGATTGGTCTTGAAAAGATGAAGTGTTGTTTTGGAATTTGTGGTGAAATTGTGAGTCCATCAGATTTTGTGATTGTTGTTTGGACTCACGCATATTCATTTTCAAAATTGATGGTTTTCTATTTTGGACTGGTGGAACTGAGTATGAATCTTGAAAATATTGTGGACAAGGTAGATAAGAAGAGCAGAAAATTGGACTCAGGGGGAAGTGAATCCCTATTGACTCTGTGAAGAGTTAACATTATTCTATAAATTATGGTCATAAGATTGGAGGCATGGGTTATATTGATTCGGATAAGACCAATCCGGCACACTATGTTGGTTAAAGTTATGATATGCTGGGTTGGTAATATCCGAAAAAGAGATTGGTGTGTAATATGGATTATCATTAATATTGAAAAAATTGTTATTATAAGTCATATCACACAAGAAATGTCAAACACAAAAAAAAAAGAAAAACAAACAAATAAGCAAATAAATAAAAAAAATTCTAAACTAAGTTAGGGTAGACCTTTGACCTAGACGACTCCTAACTGGTTAGACTGTCTACAGGAGATATATTGCAGACTTTGACCACAAGCTAATCAGCCAGATCAGGGCAAGATTGGTGGGAGGTATCCGCGCAAAAGCGACGGGCCTAATTAAGCCAAACCACCAGCCTTCGAGGTTTCGCCCCTCAATCCCTTTTCTTAAACACTGATTTGGCAGGAGTCAAATTCTAACACCTTCCCCCTTAGGATAATCTCCTAATTAAGTCGGAGATGTCCCTAGGGCCAACGTCTACTCAGTTTTAGTTAGGCTTGGGTTAGTGAGTGAGGAGATTGTTTGTAGGCTAAGGGAGGGTAATGACTTCCCCACCTTATCTTGTTTATAGGACAAGCCCTTAAGATTGATTGTGCAAGGTGAGCAGGATAAAGAAAAGTAACATTCAACAAGCAAATAATCACTCAAGAATGTTTCCTAAACTATATGCCATGCAAATGTACCTTTTGCTCCGGCACTCTTTAACAGTAATGTAAAATGTAAACGAATTAGTCACGTGCCTAAATGCAAAGTCTAAACCATTTTTAGCATTTAACAAATATCATTTTACTGTTGAGTTAGAAAGTAAAAACAGTAAGACAAATAAGAAAATAGATAGCTATAGATATTAAACTTTGCACTACAGCCAACCTGCAGAAAATACAGGTTAGTAGTTCACTCAGATTGTCATAGAAATGTAGCAAATCTGAGGGCTTCTGGGCTCTACTTTCTTGAGCAGAGTCCAGAGCCACTTATATGTCAACTGTAGCTAGAATTCCTTGTTAAATTTGTATAAAAAAAACAAAGAAGAAGGTTAACCAAAAATGTAAACTTTAAAGAGAGAATAACTCACCGTCCCTCCCCGGCAACGGCGCCAAAATTTGATTGAGGTTTTGCCTGCACAAAAAATACAGAATTTCAGAACTAAGAATGAAAAGTGCAAGTTACTCAATTCTACCGCAATAGCAAGTGGCTATGCGGGTCGTGATCCACAAGGAGGGACTAGCGATGAAAGCTTTTTAGCAAGTTCTTTTTTAGGCTACAAAGTATGGTTAAAGTTCTTCTTTAGATCTTTAAAAGAAAAAGGAAATTTTGAGTTAAAGTTAAATTAGAAAGAAGATGGCAGATTAAGAAGATGGAGAAACTAGAAATGATATGTACAAAGAAATAAAAAGGAGTGATAAAAGAAGTGGTAGATTATGGTATTCTAAACTAAAGAATAAAAAGAAAAGAATCTAAAAGTTACTTTCCTCCTTTGGCCAAATGCTTACCATAAATCTTTTGCAATGAAGTTACATTAAAATGAGGCGATCAACGTATAGCCCATAAGAGTTGATTCCCATCTCCTCCACATTATATCATCAAGACGTTACAAGTATGAAGTGATACAGAATGAAACTCAAAATCCATCGTCATGAGCTATCGGTGGCACTCGCAAAGGCAAGGCTCTTTCGAAGCTTTAAGACTCACTTGGATAGCAATTGGTACCAGAAAAAGAAAAGTAGAGAAGAAGAAGAACAACAAAAATAAAGTATATATAAAAGGAAAACTACAGATTCGATTTTATAACAATAAGAGAAAAGAAGAAAATCTTACACCGGTGTCACTCTCAGCACAAGCTTCGTTCTCATTTCTCCTATGAAACTCTGATCTCCTCTAATTTACATAAATTAAAACAGAAAATTACATAAAAGAAAAACAAAAACCTGCACTACAAAGAATGAAAAAGTGGACTAAATTCTATCTCTGCATTCTCGTTCCCTGTAAGCTCTGAAAAACCCTCTATTTATAGGCAAAATCAAACATAGGAGGGCGTATGAAGATAGGGGGAGCAAACTCTCCCCCTAACTCCCTAACAAAGCAACAGATCCACGGCTTAAGCCACGTTTTCGCAGCCTTGCTGTGGCCAGGTGGCCACAGTTGAGGGGGAGCAGCCTGATTTCGGAATATGACTTTATCTTCAGCTGGATTTTCAGTTTTATCTCCGAAATTGTGACGACACGGCCTTTGATCTTTGGCTTCAACCGATTGATTTGTAGGGATTTGTTCTAACTAGTTTTCAACCGATCTGAACCGAACTGATCTGTCCTGATTTACTGACTTCGAATTAATTTTGATTTAAATCAGAATTTGATGGGCTTTTGGGCTCGTTTCTCTTCCCTCTCCTTCAGGAATGGGCCTGCAAATAAATTAAACAATAATTAAAAGAAAACAGAGTTTATTCTAAAATAAATATGATAATATGATAATGAATGTGTAATATTAGCGATCGATCAAGCTTGTTAAAGTACCAATTGAGATACCAATTTGAAATCAAGATTTAAGTCAAACTTAGCATAAATATAATTTGTGCTTTAAACATGTAAATATATTGTAAATCAAGCACAATCAAGTCATATATATGTATGAAAACGAAAATACCAATAGAAATTGATATTATTTGAAATTTGAAGCATACATATATTAAACAAAATATGAGTATACAAAAAAATATCAATTGTGATACCAATTGAAAAATATTATCCACCCTTTTCATGCACATGATAAAAAAATTTCAATAAGGCTCATAAGGCGTGGTTGCCCATCCATCTGCCCTTTAAGGGTTGGTAGGGGTTTTCAAAAAATTGAAAATATTTTGCAAAATTTGAAAAACTCTACCAATTGAAGAATAACTAACTAGTTTAAAGTAATTTTTGAAAAACTAGTTAAAGATCCTTCAAATATGAAAACAAATCATATATATCTCATGAATCATACTAAATACACAAAAGTTGATACTCGAAATCTATAAGGCTCATAAAAGTGCTCATGAAACAAAGTCATAAATAAACAAGAAAATAATGTGAGTGTATAAGCATCATGTGAATAGCATATTCATGAAAATAGTCAATGAGGCTCAAAAGACATCAAACAAGTGAAAATCATGAAATTCATTTTCTTTAAAAATAAACTTTAAGGTATATGTATGATTTATCCAAAACTAAAAATATGCATACATATCCCAAACATAAAAGAGTCTATGATATAATTTGCATGAAGGCAAGAGACTCAAGAGTATACATGTATATTTATTAGTTTTAGATAAATATAACATATACATGAAACAAAACATGCGCAAGAATAGGGAAAACAAGTTAAAATGTACGAATCATCAAAACTAGGTTATACATGTACATGTAATGAGTACAAATGAGCCATGAAGTACAAATATATAAGAATCAAATGTTGCCTACTACTTGTACAAATATAGACACAAGTTTTGACAAAAACTATATCTAAACAAGTAATCACCTCATGAAACACAAAACATGATTATTTGAACAAAAACTAAAATATGCTAAAAATCATCAAATATAAAAGCATGTAAATTAAATGGAGTTTAGAGATAGTTACGAAACCATATGAACTATTCTCTAAGTCTCCAAAACATGGTGGTCCTTCCACCAAACTTCCTTGATAGCGGTGCATCAATTTGTAGTGTCCATCAAGCCCATGCATCCACCACCAAGGCACCAATCCTCTCACGTCATGTGAGAGCCCACACCAATATCAAACACAAGAGGTGGGGATTTTGGTACCCATTTTTTTGGGTCCACAGGGGTTAGAATTATTTGGAACCCAAACATTTTTATTAGCAAAATTTAAAGAATTTACCTTATCATAATAAAACTTTGCTAAATGGCCTTTGTGGCCGCAATGTGTACATTTGTACACTCTAAAATGCACATGAGTGTGAGTGTGATCATGATGTGCAGAGTGTGCATATGTGTGTCATGGGTGATGTACATGAACATGTGGATCTTGTTTCTTTTGAAACAAGGTTTCTAATCTATTATGATTAAATGCACAATTGCTCAAAATTGAGCTCAAACAATCTATTCTATTTTTCAAAATTTTAATCTCATTTTTATTGATAGTAGCATGAAAAGCATGGTCAACAATCTTTTTCTTTTTAGAAGCATTTTCTTTTTTTTGAAATAATTTTTCTTTTTAAAGAGTTGTTTTCTTTCAAAGCAATTTCCTTTTCTTTTTTCACCAAAATAAGTTTATTTTTCAATGAAGTATTTCCTTCACAAAGATGATTCAATTTAGAAGTCAAGGAAATATTATCCTTTTTCAACATATCATTTGCTTTTGAAATACATTCTAATTTATTTTGAAAAGAATCTTTTTCTTTTAACATGGAATCAAATTTATTTTTCAATTTCTTATTATCCTTTTTAAGCAATTCATATTTCTCAAGAAGTTGTTGACAAAAAGATTCAAGCTCATCATAAGACATGTCAATATCTTCTTCTAGCTCAGATTCAGAGTTTACCTTAAGGGGGTTATCTCCTTGGATCATGTAGCACAAGTTTGAAGTATCACTTCCATCATCCGAGTCACTCCCCGCATAGTACTGCTTTTGTTCGCCAAAGGAGACTATAGTGTTCCATACTACAAAAGCCGAATCAAAGTTAGTAACCCTAAATAAATATTCATCATTTAGGGTACTCTTTAAAGCATGGATGGCTTTTGCATTAGCCTCAAGATATTTGCCATTTAAACAATAAGAATCTTTAATAGTGGCAAAAAAGACATAATACCTAGGGCTTTGAGGTACATGGACATCTTAACTTTTCAAGTTTGAATGTTAAGAATGTCAAACATAGGAGGTGACATAAAATTCATGTGTGTGTACAAATATTGTGATTAGCTATAAATGAAGATCTTTAACTCTAGGTTGTTAGACCCAAATCAAGAGCACGAGGCTCTGATACAAATTGAAATCACATAGAGGGAGGTGAATAGGTGACTAATTAATCTAATGATGAATTAATGCGGAATAAAAACTATTTATGTAAATTAAAAACTATCATGCTAGACACACCAAGTATAACACAAGAGTGTAGCCGAATTCTCGGTGAAGGGTTCTGGACTATCCCCTCAAGATTCCTCTAGATAAGAGTTAAGGTGTCGCTATGACTCTCTTGGTTGAATACAAGTGTAAGCAAACAATCCCCAAGCATATATCAATATAAGCACAAGTATATCAAACAAGTAACCAATATGAACAATAAGAGCATGCAAGATATAAACACAAGTGAGAAATAGAGAGAGCAATCGCAAACACGGGAGAATTATTTCGAGATTCGAGCACCCTTACTCTACGTCACCGCCTTCAATACTATGAAGAATTTTCACTATAAACCAATCCCACCGGATCACTTAGTGCCGCAACACCTACAACGAGTTCACACTAGAACTCATTGGACTCACTAGTCCCTCTCTTGTTCCCGCAAGAACTACACACCGGAAGCACACTAGCTTGCTGAGGCCGCACCTCTACACCAAAGTCTCACTAGAACTCGAAACAACGCGAACCCGCTAGTCCACCACCTCAAATACAAAGTAGAACACTTTGGTGATCACAACACTTTGTTCACCTAAAACAACTCTCACAACAACTCTCCTATAGGAATGATATAGCAATGGAAAGCTTAAGTATGTGTGAGAAAACTAGAATTGATTTGGTGGCGAAAAACTCAAGAAATCTCTTTTTCAAAACACTCTTGAAAAATACTCCTTTTAATATGGAAGTATTTGGCTCTAAAACAAGTGGAGATAAACACTTAGAAGTGTATGAAAAACTAGCTTAAAATCCCACTTAAAATCTTGTTTAAAACAGTCCAAGAGAACCCCTTTTATAGACTTTAAAAATGTGGTCGTTGGAGGCTAACTCAGCAGCCTGGTCTGCTGTCAGTCGACCGCCCGGTCGACCGGCTAACGGTCAGATTTCTGACCGTTATGCCAGCGATCGACCAGGCGGTTGACCGTGACCTGGATACAGAGAGCAGTAGCTCTCTGCTGGTCGACCGGGGCCATTTTCAGATAGCAGAGCTCTCTGGCGGTCGACCGGATCGGTCGACCGGCCCTCCAGCCAAACAGGTCGTGCACGTTTGTGCGCATCGATCGACCGCCCGGTCGACCGACCTCTGGCACGGTCGACCGACAGAAGGCCAGAAACTCGGTCTTTTTCCTTTAAAAAAATCCCATAAATTTTCTAAAAATCTACAAAAATAAGTTCAGTAATATACTTTGATATACAAACATGTTTGAGTCAAAATTAAAACATATTACAAACATTTTAAACTATTTTTGTAATAAAGAAGTTTTGCCTTAAACAAAAACTTATATTTTTCAAAAATGTTTTCCAAAACTTCTCCAAATACAAAAACAAGATATTCTAAATACTTTTAAAGCTTAGTGTGTATGGATATGATCAACTACACATATATGATGAAATATCTATGTTTTTGACATTAAGCTCGAATTTAAGTTTTGATAAAACACATGTATATTTTGAAACTTAAAAACCAAATCGGTATTTTTCAAAACTAAAATTCTATTATGAAAACACATATAAATCTTGTGTGTGAGTGTATATGAACTTGAGCAATCCACCAACTAATCTATCATTTACATTTTATCTAAAAATAAAATATTGACACTTACAAACATGACACAAGTCTTCTAGGAAATCTTCTCTTGAAGGTCTTCTTCTCCTTCTTGACTTGGTCCAAACTTTGATCCAATGGGTTAGACTCCTCTTGAGTACTTGATGTGATCTTGATGCGTGAGCTCTTGAATCAACACGTGCTAGCTCCAAAACTTGACTTTAAATCCTTTGTTGAAGCTAAGCACCAACTAAGATCTTGATCAAATATCTGAGACTGATTAAACATAAACTCATTAGTACTATAACTACATGAGTTAATCATTACCAAAACTAGAGTGATAGGCCTTTGGGCCAACAGTTATTATAACAGAAATGTGTGCTAGAAGTATAATGTTAACTTAGCATTGAAATATCTCATTTTCACTAAGAAAATCAAGAAAATCACTGTCATAGGTATGGTATTAACTTAACAGTGATTTGTCTTGCAATTTAAGCAAGTTTGGTCAGAGGTGTGATATTAACATAATAAGAATGTATGCTAGAGGTGTAATGTTAACTTTGCATTGAAAGATCTCATTTTACTAGGAAAGTTTAAAAAAAATCATTGTGATAGGTATGGTATTAACTTAACAGTAATTTGTCTTGCGATTTGAGCAAGTTTGGTCAGGAGTATGATATTAACTTGACCGAGATTTATCTTGCAATTTGAACAAGTTTGGTGAACTCGTCATTCCATAGGAGAGAATTGACAAGTGAAAATTATACTCATTGGGGGCATATTGAAGTTTTATTGTCAGAGATATAGTGTTAACATGACAGGGTTGATCTGTAATTCATTCCTATTGGAGAAATGAATGCAGCTTTTTGTGGATCTACCATTCTATGGAAGGAAATTGATAGAGAATTTTGGCGGGAAAAGGTGAGATCAGGTCCCCTAGGATTCTTAGCAAGCCCTCAGGTATCAATGGATTTGGTATGGCTTTACTAACTATCGTTTGAGTTAGGCTAACCATGCTATTCCCCTGAGCATGATGAGTTGTTGAGGATTTTTTATTGGACTTAAAAGTCAATATATCCCTCTATCCTTTAGTCGTCAGAGGTGTTAGATTGTTATTCCACAGATAACTTTTAAAATCTTATTGGAAATTAAAGAAGTATAAACTCTGTGGAAAATTTACAGGAAAATTGGCATTCCCTGTGAGTACTTATTTGATCAGAGGTGTGGTGTTAACTTGATCATGGATAGTACTTTTTTATTTAGAATAGTACATGATATACTTCCAGGGGATTTTATTCCTTGAGAATGACAAACACAAATTTTTGACATTATACTGATAGAATGATTTAGATTGTTCAGAGGTAACTGTTGAACGTGACAGTCGTAGAAGTCAAATCACCTCGTTACCCAGTAGATTCAATGCTACATGCTCTTGTAATCTTTCTGGTTCTTGTAACTATGTCTTCTGCTCGTTCGCCTCGTAAGACTAGTTGCTTCCAGGTATGACTTTGAGCTACTCCTATTTGAGATAAGAGTGTGGTTTTCAAGTTATTGTGGAAAGTCTCTATCAGTGTAAATTATGTCATGCCACTTGGATGTCGGAGCACCATACTCTAAAATCTCTCCACAAACACTTTGATTGACTCTCCTTTTTTTGCTTTGTAGGAAGGAGAGTTGGCACGAATACTTTGATGTAATCTTCGAAGAATCACGTCAGGAAGAGCTTCTCGAGGTCGACCAATTTCTCGATAGAACCAGTAGGAAGCTTCATGAACTATTCAAAGGCAGCCCTTTTAAGGGTGCTAATGAATAAACGAACTATGATGTCATCGTTTGATACTACATTCCCTATTTGGGATTTGAAGTAGTATATATGTTGGTTCGACGAACCTTTGCCACCGAACCCGTGCAGATTCAGTGCCTTGAACCTGGGAGGATAAAGAGCTGAATCCCACTCGACCGGGTATGGTCTGACCACCTCCACTTTTTAAAGATTGCTTCGATTTGAGATAACCTCCCGGTGTTTCTCAAGCTCATCATCTTGACATAATTATCTTCTGAATCCTTTGGTTCTTCAGAAGAAGAAGACTCAGTATTTTCATATCCAAAGTTGTTCTTATTGCCATCAAAGTGTTCGAAGGAAGAGTTTTCATCCTTCTTCTCTTTACCATTGCTTTTGCAGGAAGAAGCTTTAGTCCTCGGACTTTTCTTCTTCTCCTTCGACTTTTTAAGCAAAAGAGTTATCATCTTCTTGAGATCATTGATAGACTCTTATTGGGCTTGAAGCATCTCGTGTTGCATATGTTGCACTCGAGCTTGCTCCTCAAATTTCCTGGCTATCTCTTCTGGAATATTAGCCATATACGCGAAGGCTTCTATCTCCCTTTAAGACTTAGATGAATAGGATCCCACGATGGCAAAGTGCTCATCATCTGTTTCAATCCCTCTAGTCAGTAAATTATAGTTGATTGGGGCAATCACTACGGTTCGGATCCGAATGCGTCGGTAGATGTCTTTAGGCTCGATAAGTATTTCTTTCAAGCCTGAAGAACGTTCAGTATCCGACTTCTCAGAACTAAGGGCAAGTTACTTCCCTTTCGACTTGCTTGGTATGGTGCTTGGACTCACCATGTTAGAGTCACCTTCAGATACTCAGCATCAGAGAACAACTTCTAGCGAGATTGTCGCCTCTTGACGGAGTTTGAGTTTGAAACCTTTGATAAAAAGCTAAAAACTAACGGCTTAGTCATCTGAAAGTTGCAGTGACAATCAGAGAGCACTGCCGAGATGAGCTGCTCGCAATGGCATCGAGGAGTGATTTAATGAGCACTCCTCTTTCTCGCCAAGTTGTCCCTCAGATCTGTTGTATGGGCATCTGAAGAACTAGTCTCAAACCCATGGGGTGAGGGCTTCCAGTTCACATTTGAAATGACATCTTGGGGCTGGACGCGAACCTCGCGTTTCTAAAGTAAAACGTGAAGGTCGCATTCTAGCGCAGCCTCCTACTGAATGCAGGTCTCGTGCTTTTGAAAATAAACGCAAAGGTCATGTTCTAACACGATCTATTACTGAACATGACTCTCACGTTTTAGAATTGAAACACGAAGATCGTGTTCTAGCGCGGCCTTAGGCTAAACGCGAGGAAGTGAGACGCACATCTCACGTTTTGGCACTACATAAATCTAAACACGAACTTCACGTTTTGGTGCTACAGCTCATGAACGCGAGCATTATATTTTGTTGCAGAAACACGGGGTTGAACGCGAGCTTCGCGTTTGGTGCCAACATCACTGCCTACAGTCTTTGTTTACTAATGGAGAGCTTGATGTTTTTGTTAATGATCAGCAATCCGCATGACTTGTAGGAGTTGTTGCGAGCCCCCTGTAAACTGAGTTTGCAGAGCTTTGGAAGGAGTTTCGCGATGAGATTGGCCTCTGCCACTGTGTTGGCCATGAACCAAAATACTGGCTTTACAGGTCTCTTGAGAGATACTGTCGCAAGCCATTTGGCTCCAGGGAGGCTATCAGAACCTCAAGAGAGATAAATCACTTGCTCTGTCAAAAAGTGTATGAGATTCTCTATGAGAAGTCTCCGAAGAGACTTGAGAGCGAGTCTTGCTTGAAATTTTGGGCTAATGGAGCTCGAGGAAAGAAGCTCTTCAAACTTCTCTTGGTCAAACTCAACGACAAGCGATTCGACCGTTGATCTGAGAAGCTTGAGGTCGCCTTGCGCTATGGCCTTCTCATCAGTGGAGAAAACATTTATCCAGCAGAGTTGCCATCTTTTTGAAAGTGTGTAAAATCTTTGCTTATTGTGAAAAAATTACAATGAATCAAAATCTCTGATTACAAAATAGATGAGGGTTTGAGTGAATCTTCCCTTTCTTTAGTGTCGGGTTCTTAGTGTAGCGGTGGAGAGTGATTTTTATTCTTCGTTAACGAGCCGAACTGGAAGCTTGATCTTCGAATCTTCTTCTTGCTCTCGTTGAAAGCACACTGATCAGGTATGAAATCTTAATTAGTGGCTAAAATCTCAAAGAGATTAGAAACTCAACTTAAACTCAGCAAGTTTACAGAGTTATTTCCTCAAACACAAAATATGTTCAGCAGTCTTGTGTTTAGCTTTCAACCTTCTATGATTATCTAGTTTCAAGCATCAAGTGTGCTTTTTAGGGATTCTTCTCTAGCCTTTGGCTTCTTGGATTTTGCCTCCTGGAACTCTCTCCCCTTTCCCCTAGCTATTCATAGCCATTTATAGAGAATTCAGAGGTGTTACCAACCCCTTTAAATCTCTCCATAACGGGAGGGGAGTAACCAACCCTTAAATCTCTCCATAATGAAAAGTTATTCCCCATTATGTGGAGAGAAAATGAAGTGCAACTGACCAAGCTCGTGGCTAAAGTTACAGCAAAAATGCGGGTCCGCACTAGGCCCAGACCTCGCTCTGATGTTAAGACGCGGGGCTCATAGGCTCGCGTCTCGCGTCTGTATTGAAACGTGGAGCTCACAGACTTGCGTTGAAGTTGAAACGTGAATCTACACAGGTTTGCGTTTGGATGTTGAAACGCGACCTTGAGGTCCGCGTATTGAAGAGCAGCACAACTATCACGTTTAGCACAGAGCGCGATCCTCACTTCGTATTGTTGATGAAGTATAACGTCTGCATTTGAGGTTGGAACATGACCTCACTTTTGCAAGGTCCGTGTCTGAGTTTTGGGAACGCGACCTCCGCGTTTGACAAAGGACGCGAGGTCTGCATTTGAGTTGAAACATGAACCTCGCATTTTGGAATGAGGCTTGCGTCTAAGACTTAGTCCTTAATTTTTAGACAACCTATAACCGATACAATCACAACACCAGCATAAAAACACAGTACCGAAAATACAATACAAATCTCATAAATTACAATAAAAATACTTGTCGAAGTAGGGTACCCAATAAAGCGAGAACACTCGTCTCAAAACACTAAATACGCCCTGAAATCTAGAATCCAAAATACATGTGCACGGGCAACATCCACAACAGGGGAGAGACAGATTTAAAAGAAGTTAGAGAGAGAAAGTGAGATCTAGAAAGAAATCTGGAGAGAGATAGAGAGAAAAGAGGAGAGAGAAAGAACAAGAAAAAAGAGAGAAAAGCCATGACCATTTGGCTGTGGACCTGGGCTCACGGCTAGGAGTCGGTTGATTGCAAGTGAAAGCAGTGAGAATTATTGTCTACCTTCGGGCTAACGGGTCGTGTCCACGAGGAGGAATGCGATGAAAGCTTTTCGGTATTTTTGGTTAAAAAGTAAAGAATGGTGTCGGTGTTTTTTATGATGAAAAGAGAATGGAGAGTAAGGGAGTGATTAAAAGAAAAAATTGAAAACTTAAAAAGGCTTTGGAAAAGATGATCTTTAAAAAGTGTTGAAGATTGATTGGTTGTTGTTTTAATATATGAAAAAGATCTGGGCCCACTATCATACTACACAACGATATGTTCTTCTCTTGAAATTCTCAGTGCCTCAACTTGATCATTGGCAAAAACTTAAACTTGAGTTTCGAAAGTCTTAAGTAAAGCAAATAAGATTGTTTGAAAAAGTTTAACTCTTTTTCTTAAGAAATTATCTTGAACTGAATGATAAATCATCAAGTAATCTTTCAAGTATGAAATAAAAATAAGTTCAAGTGATGTTTTAGAAGATAGGAGTTTAGAAATTCAAACCCATCCTCATGTGCCTTCAAGAACACTTCTAACGAAGCGATGTTTAGATTAAGGCATACATATGATTCCGTTGGGTTCTTTATGTTAAAACCATTCAAAACAAGAGGGATCAAAGAGAGAGATGATAGTGAGCCTAGAAAAAAGGATTTAGCTACTCATGATTAAAGTAAAACATGACATGTAAGTGAAATAACACATACCCATGAATTAGAGAAGAAGAGAAGCCTTGAACCTTTATTGATGTCACTTCAACTTTAAATTACAATCACTCTTTTCCTCTCTTTCACTTGTACTTGGACTAAACTACGAATTAAAAACAGAGATACAACTTCTTAATACAATCTAACAAAGAACTTAAATCCTAAAAATAAAGAGAAAAACTTAAACTAATTTTCGGTCCCTTCTTCTCTGTAGAATGTAGTATTTATAGGGAAAAACCAAACAGGGGAGAGCGTACGAAGATAAGGAGAGCAAACACTCCCCCAGCCATCTCTACAAAGCCACAGAAACATAGCTATGGCCGCGAACGTGGCCTGGGTGTGGCCAGGTGGCCACACCCGGGGGTACACCTGGCCACACCCAAGGGGGCACAGCTCTTGGCTTAGCGATACGCTATTATCTCTGCTGGTTTTCCCGTTTTACCTCCTGGATTTGACGAAATTGCCTTAATCTTTGGCTTTAACCAATTGATTTGGGAAGATTTGTTTTTAACCAGTTTTCAACTTCTCTGATTTGTCATGATCTTTCCTGATTTTCTGATTTCGAATTAATTCTGAATTAAATCAGAATTTTGATGGGCTTTTGGACTCGTTTCTCTTCTCTTTCCTTTAGTAATGGGCCTGCATTTTATAAAGAAGAATATAAGACTAATACATGATTTATTAGGCAATAATTATGGAAGTGTGATATTATATATGTAATAATGTAACCAATCACACCCCCACACTTATCTTTTGCTCGCCCTCAAGCAAAACATAAAAGCTAATCCTAAGAATTTATTTTGACCACTTTCGCAGGTCACTCGATTGCACTGAGAATGTGCAACAAACTGTTAAACTTCTAGGTTACTCCTAAAAGACGTGTTTTGTCTCGTGAGGATTTTTAGTAGATTGCACCCACAAAATCCATAAAGAAAGAAAAAAAATGTTAGTATTTTCGAAAAGAATTTTGAAAAAGGAGAAAATATTTGAGGCATTGTTGTAAAAGTTCAAGTAATCTATAAGTTATAGGAAAATCGAACATTTCATTCCTAAACTTAGTCTCTATTTAAAAATATGTCATCAATCAAAATAAGGAGTCAAATTGTATTCTTATCTAGTCTATTAATTTACCCTAATTCATATGCACTTTCGTGACCGTGAAGTTTTGACTAAAGGTTCTATAACATTAACTCTTTTGCCTTATTTATTTTTATTTTTGGTGATATTATTCATCAATTCCATTAGGCTTTCTAATCTGCCCATGTAACGAGCCTTTAGTCGGTGACACCCAAACCGGACAGTCTTAGGGCACCAGGTGAGAAAATACCTCTAAGGACTTAAACACTCGAGCAAACAAGGCCACGAAACTAAGGGTTTTTATTTATAAAATAATTCCTTTTAGGCGTGAATACTTTTGCTTCATGAGGCACAAATACCCAGCTTAATCAGAAGATTTATATTTATATATTTTTTTCAAACTTATCTAATCATCTTTTGCATAAATACCAATGCTTGCTTAAGGCAAAGCACCTAGCTAATCAATAATTAGATTTGTTTATTTTTCATAGATATATATATATATATTTTTTATAAGGCATAAGAATCTTTATTTTTGAACCCTAAGTGTGTGAGTGTATAAAGTGTGCATATTTCTTCAAAGTAAAGATCAAAACTAAATTACTTTCACCAATTTCCTTCCTAACCCTGAAAATCAAACAAGTCATCTTATTTTGACCAAGTATAAGAAACCCTAACTATGATTTTTCTATTTCTTAAAATTGACTTAACTTCTTACGAAAAATATATCAAAATATTATTCTTTTATAGTTATATTAGTCATGTTAGAGCCTCTTCCACACTTACCTCATGCATTATCCTCAATGTATGGTTGTATGCATGAATACATGAAACAAAGTTAAAAAAAAAGGTGCACAAATATATATATATATATATATATATATATATATATATATATATATATATATATATATATATATATATATATATATATATATATAAAGAGAGAGAGAGTATATAAAAATATGTACAAAATCATGTTGCTCCCATACCTAGATCTTTTTAGGTCTCATCCCTCTTGCACTCTTCCCATCATTCTAATGGGTTCTTGAAATCACCTAGAGGGGGGGTGAATAGGTGATGGCTATATGATAATGGCAATTATGCGGAATTTAAAATTTAACTCTAACAATTATCACAATACAAATACTTGCAAGAATCAAACAAGGTAAAGGTGCAAGTAATTAAAGAGATAGAGTTAGAAGAATTTGAGCAAACGCAAACACGCCGATATGTTTCCGAGGTTCGAGCCACGCTCTACGTCCCCGCCTTCACACTTGAAGGATTTCCACTATTGAGGATCCCACCGGATCAACAATACAAGGACAACACTTGTCCGTCTCCCGTGATGACACTTCACCACCTTGAGCACACTAGCTCGCCTTGAGGCCGATGCCTCTACAACTTCACTCAATTACAATGGAAGTGATCACACTTGACCACTTTACAAAAGAGCTCACTAAGCACAATCCTAGAACCAAATAGTAGACTTAGAGTATGGGATTGTGTAGTGCAAAACTAGAGAGAAGTAGAGGAATAGGCTCCAAGAAGGGTGATGGAAATTTAGGCTTTGGAGAGAAAAATCTTTTCTTTTGAAAACTTTGGAAATCTTTTCACAACTTTTGTAAAATTTCACTTGATAGCTCTAAAATCATTAGTCATTTCATATGAAGTGACCACCTATTTATAGGGGTCAAAAACTGCTCAAGAGATTCGTTGGAGACAAATCCCTAAAGTCAAAAAGTCAGAAAAATAGCTGTTGAGTCTGTCAGAACTTTTGACAGACTACCGGTCGACCGGGTCGGTCGACCGCCAACGGTCGAAAATCCGACCGTTGGGGCTCACCGGTCGACCGGGTCGGTCGACTGGCAATTTCCAGAGAGCAGCAGGTTGGGGCCGGTCGAGTATCGGTCGACTCCCGGTCGACTGATACGCACATGCACAAAAATTGTGCATGTCGGTCGAGTGCCGGTCGACTGCCGGTCGACCGGTCACTGAGAAATTCTGAAAAATCAGAACTTCCAGGACCTGGACAATTTGGATTTAGGTTTTGGGTCTTGGATAAAATATTTTGGTCTTGAAAAATCATAGAGTATGAGCATGTGTCATACTACTATCAAGGTAAAATACTTGGTAAAAATTCTTTTGATAAAAACTTGATTTTCAATGAAATGTTTTTCCAAAAACTAGTCTCTCTAAAAATCATATTTCCAAAATAGATATGTTCAACTAAAACTGAGTTTGGAAATAGAAATAGAAAGTATTTGAAGCCATAAATCACTCTAGAAAATGTGTGTGTGTGATATCCCATATCTCTACTTCTACTATTTAGTTTTGACAAAAATTCTAAAACAAAATAGACAAAATACAAATCTTGGATTCTTTAGCAAGTCTTGATCTTCTTCTTGAACTATTCTTCAACGCAAATTCCGAAGCTTCCTATGTGCTTTAGCTTGGGAATGCAAATGTTGGGCGAACTCCAAAAGTGTGAGTCTTTTAGAGGAGTCGTCAAAATCTGTTTCTTTGAACCTGAAATACTTTTAAAACAAGATTATTAAATACATAACTAAATACGTTTTGCTATCATCAAAATAACCGGGATAATGGCCCTTGGGCCAACAATCTCCCCCTTTTTGATGATGGCAAAACATATGTAGTTATCACAAAATATTTTGGGTAGAGTCTTCAAATGAAGCTCCCCCTCAACACAAGCATATATAAAAATCATACTCAGGCATATTATCACAATTGATAAATCATAAACATCATATATCCATGCCCATAGAAAATATCAACTACACATGTCATATCATAGATAAAAGGAAATGAGTCTCAACATGACATAAATACATAACACAAACAATACATGTCCACAACAAAAAAATAAAAGGTGTCCAACACAACAAAATAAGTCAAGTACATAACAAAATGACAAAAGTGTCACACAAAATATCTCTCTCTCCAAATATCTCTCCCCTTTTTGACATCATCAATAAAGGGGAGGTCACTCATCAGCAGCATCACTCAGTCGCCTCGTCATCCTCCTCCTCGTCATCATCAGAGCCCTCGGCCATCGTCTGGTCATCACCATCATCTGAGGAAGAAGAGGAATCTACCTCCTCTTTATCCAAAGCATCAACTCTGGGGCGCGGTGGTGGAATAGAGACGCGAGCTCTGGGAGGGAAAGGAGGACCAGCGGCAGGGAGACGACGAGCACCCGGAGTCCCATCAGGAACGACTATGTCCATTTTTGTGAACAAAGACTGGAACTGAATATCCACAAATCTCATGGATTCAGCCATATAGGACAAGTCGTTACGGACCTCCGCCCGAAAAACAGCATCCATAGCAGCACGATCAGCCAAATCTGCACGAATTGCAGAGACTTGCTCTCCGACCCAGGCCTGATGAGCCTCGATCATTGAGCGGACCTCAGAAGCAGAAGCACCCTGAAACTCAGGAGCAGGAAAAACAGGAGGTGGAGCTGGAGCTGGATCAGCTGCAGGAACAGGTGGTGGTTGCACAGCTGCGTGTCGACGCAACTGAGCTTCCATCATCTTCAAGGCAGCAGTATTGATATCAGATGAGGGTTTTGAAGGGGCTTGACCAGAGAGATCAAAATCTAAAGCCCTGAGAAGATGGGTAATGAGCATGCCATAAGGCAGACTCCTACCAGCAGTGCGAATCTGATCACCACTCATGTGAGAAGCGATCACTCGAGGGAAATTTATCTTAATGCCTTTAAGGAGGCAATAGATAATCAGGGGAACAGGACCTCGAGCATGACTGAATTCACCGGATTTAGGCACGATATTATGAAAGATAATCTTAGCAAGGACCTGAGATTGGAGGGAATACTGACTTACAATCTCATTCCTCACTAGATCGGGATTGTCATCCTGGTGAATGAGAGTGGATGCGGTGAGCGAAGACTCACCCTCCGGATATTCAGGAAAATCATGTAGGTCATAAGAGTAAACATCTATTCCATCAGTGGAAAGATGAAGAATCCTAGCAAACTGACCTAGGGAAATGTTTATGTCCCTACCCATCACACGGGAGATGATCCGGTTCCACTAAATTCAAAATTGGCATAGAAATAGGGAACCAAAGAAGTGTAAACCTTCTCCCTGATGGAGAGAAAATCCACAAGATTGTTGGTACGGAGTATGTGGGGGATATCGAGGTGTTCAAAATCATGGATAGCCACAAACCTACCCGAAATAGTGTTCCTAGGGGCTAGATGTGTGTAACGGTCAGAGGCAAGATCGTTACGCAACAAGGGATCAGTCCTAGGGGCTTGAGATGAGGATTGGGCAATGCCCTTTCCCTTCTCAGAACGATGTCTTTTACGAGGCATGATAAAAATCAAATTTTTAGGGTTTTTGCAGGTAAAGGCACGATCTAGATGATTAATCAACCTAATATGAAGACAAAAGAAGTGATATATCTAAGCTAGAAAGGAAGAACAAGTGAAAAATTCGAAATTTTACCTTTGGAAAAATCTGAAACCCTAGCTTGAAAACCCAGAAATTCTGAAAATCTGATGGACGGATCGGCTTGAGATTGAAGATCTGAATTAGGAATGAGGAGTTTGAGATGGGTTTTGAAGGAATTTAAGATCGGGTGAGTGGATTAGAAGTTGGGAATTTTGAGAGGGGGGAGCTCCTGCGGGTCGCTGAGAGTGAAATGTGAGAGAGAGCGAAACAGTGAAGAAAAAGTCCAAATATAGGCCAAAATACGACGATCGGTCGACTGGGGTTAAGGGACCGGTCGACCGAAAAGATACAGAGAGTCACGCATCTTGATCGGTCGACTGGTCCTATAACAACAGTCGACCGGTAGCACAAAAAAAAATACAAAATTTTTCTTCTCAGACAGAGCCGGTCGACTGGGGTTAGGGGCCGGTCGACCGGTAAGTCTGAAAATTCTGCTACCAGGTTCTGACCAAAAAAAAAAAAATTTAAATAAAAATTATAACAAATAAAAAATATGTTATATAATAACATACAGGGATACAACAATTATTTTTAAAAAATCTTCATTTAGTGATCATATCAACAAAACTTCACACAAAATGATTTAATTTTATTTTACAAATTTAAACAAAGATTTAAAGATGTTGAAGCCGAATACCCAGTGACGGGTTCTGAACTTCATCCTCTTGATTCCTCTTGAATGAGTTGAGGTGCGCAATTGCCATCTTTAAGGTATTTGTTTAAATATGAAAATTTTCAAAAGGTTTTATTTTATTTATGAAAATAGGTCTATATGTATACAAGTATAAAATTACAACATCTAAACTATACATGTAGATACACTATCTAACAAAATGGACATGTGGACAAGTATGACATAAGGCATAACTATACAAGATATGAAAATTATCACAAGGCATGTACACAACATGATAGAAAAGTAGTTCTATATAAGCATGTATCAATGACGAACAAAAGCAAACTAACAATTCTATACACATGTATACATTACCACAAAATCAACAACTATTTTAAAATGGAGATGTTACCAATTTAAGGGCAATCTCCAAAAATAGGTGCCTCCACGATAGCGATGCAAGCTAGATTTGAACTTGTGAGCTTAGTTGCATCTACCACCCGGGCACCGTCTCCCCCTAAGTCTTGGAGGAAGTAGATCCACCTGTGTCACCTACATTTGGAGGATCTTTTGGTACCCAAATCTTTGAGGGTCCTTTAGGGTTAGTACCGGGGCGAACCCAAACATATTTATCCTTAACATTATTTTTAGCATAACAAAATTTTTCTAAATGGCCTTTGCGGCCACAATGAGTGCAAACATAAATCCTACCATTTCCATACATGTATGCATGCTTGTGAGTGTGAGCATGTTTCCGTGCATGTGTATGTGCATGTTGTGCATGTTTCCCTTGGGGTGTTCCCTTAGGAAATTTAGAAGCTATCTTTTTCAAATCAAATGCACAATTTTTAAGTGTGGAGTCCAAAGCATCAACACGCTTTTGGATCTCAACAAAATCATTTTTATCAATTGACACTATGGTGGTTTTACCCTTATTTGCAAGTTTATATTTATCAAAATCATTTTTCAATTTTCCAAAAGAGCTAGATAAAACATCCTTTTCTTTAACAACTATTTCAACTTTATATTTTAAAGCTTCATTTTCTCTTTTTAATTTCTTATTTTGAGATTGGGAAATCTCATACCTATTTTGCAATTCTTCAAAAAATTGTGCAAGTTCATCCATTGTTAAATCATCATCTTCTAAAGTAGTTTCAAGGGTTACCTTAGAAGTGTCCTCACCTTGTGCCATGAAGCACATGTTCGCGGCGTCGACTTCCTCTTCGGATTCCGACTCCGTGTCATCCCAAGTAGCCACCATTGCTTTCTTCTTTCTTTGCCCGTTCTTGGATGTGGTCGCTTGTAGAGCGGGGCAATCGGCAATGAGGTGACCGATCTTCTTGCAATGGAAGCAAGGACCGGGCTCCTCTCTTTTTCTTTCAAATCTCCCTTGAGGTTTCCCGCGCCGGAAATTGCTTTGTCTTCCCTTCTTGTAAAACATCTTGCCCACCTTCCGGATGAGCATGGCGAAGTCTTCATCGCACTCGTCCGATGAATCATCCTCGTCTTGAATTGTTGGAGCGGCTTTGAAGGCTATTGATTTCTTCTTGGGTGCCTCCCTTTCTTCTCGTACCTTCATCTCCATCTCATGTGTTTTGAGATTTCCGATGAAGCCGGAGAAGTCCATCTCCTCCTTGTCATTTAGCTCCTTGAGGGTTGTCGCCTTGACTTCCCAAGCTTTGGGAAGAGCTCTAATCACCTTCCTTATCTTTTGATCGTTGTCAATCTTGTCGCCTAAGGAAGAAAGAGCATTAGTTATTTTTGTAAAGCGAGTGAGCATGTCATCAATGCTCTCATTATCAATCATGTAAAAATTCTCATATTGAGAACGTAACAAATCAACTTTTGCTCTCTTGACTTGTGACGTTCCCTCATGAGTCACAATAAGCATGTTCCAAACTTCATATGCCGATTTACAATTAATGATGCGTGCAAGGTCATCTTCATTAAGTGCTTGTGTTAATGCATATTGTGCCCTAGCATTTGCTTCATAGTCTTTGGAAGTATCCTCGGACCATGTGCTCTCATCACTAGTTGGTTCAATGAAGTCTTTGGTAATGGCCCTAGCTACCCTAACACCTAAGGATTTCAAAAACAAGTTCATCTTGACTTTCCAAATAGGAAAGTTCAAGCCATCAAATTTGGGAGGGGATTTAATGCTAGAAAAGTCCATGGATGCCATGAATGCACAAGCAAGTAAAATGCAACAAACAACAACAAGCAAATATATAGCCAAATATATGGATCTCCCTAAGGTTGTTAGACCTAAGTTGTAGGGTTAGGCTCTGATACCAATTGAAATCACCTAGAGGGGGGGTGAATAGGTGATGGCTATATGATAATGGCAATTATGCGGAATTTAAAATTTAACTCTAACAATTATCACAATACAAATACTTGCAAGAATCAAACAAGGTAAAGGTGCAAGTAATTAAAGAGATAGAGTTAGAAGAATTTGAGCAAACGCAAACACGCCGATATGTTTCCGAGGTTCGAGCCACGCTCTACGTCCCCGCCTTCACACTTGAAGGATTTCCACTATTGAGGATCCCACCGGATCAACAATACAAGGACAACACTTGTCCGTCTCCCGTGATGACACTTCACCACCTTGAGCACACTAGCTCGCCTTGAGGCCGATGCCTCTACAACTTCACTCAATTACAATGGAAGTGATCACACTTGACCACTTTACAAAAGAGCTCACTAAGCACAATCCTAGAACCAAATAGTAGACTTAGAGTATGGGATTGTGTAGTGCAAAACTAGAGAGAAGTAGAGGAATAGGCTCCAAGAAGGGTGATGAAAATTTAGGCTTTGGAGAGAAAAATCTTTTCTTTTGAAAACTTTGGAAATCTTTTCACAACTTTTGTAAAATTTCACTTGATAGCTCTAAAATCATTAGTCATTTCATATGAAGTGACCACCTATTTATAGGGGTCAAAAACTGCTCAAGAGATTCGTTGGAGACAAATCCCTAAAGTCAAAAAGTCAGAAAAATAGCTGTTGAGTCTGTCAGAACTTTTGACAGACTACCGGTCGACCGGGTCGGTCGACCGCCAACGGTCGAAAATCCGACCGTTGGGGCTCACCGGTCGACCGGGTCGGTCGACTGGCAATTTCCAGAGAGCAACAGGTTGGGGCCGGTCGAGTATCGGTCGACTCCCGGTCGACTGATACGCACATGCACAAAAACTGTGCATGTCGGTCGAGTGCCGGTCGACTGCCGGTCGACCGGTCACTGAGAAATTCTGAAAAATCAGAACTTCCAGGACCTGGACAATTTGGATTTAGGTTTTGGGTCTTGGATAAAATATTTTGGTCTTGAAAAATCATAGAGTATGAGCATGTGTCATACTACTATCAAGGTAAAATACTTGGTAAAAATTCTTTTGATAAAAACTTGATTTTCAATGAAATGTTTTTCCAAAAACTAGTCTCTCTAAAAATCATATTTCCAAAATAGATATGTTCAACTAAAACTGAGTTTGGAAATAGAAATAGAAAGTATTTTGAAGCCATAAATCACTCTAGAAAATGTGTGTGTGTGATATCCCATATCTCTACTTCTACTATTTAGTTTTGACAAAAATTCTAAAACAAAATAGACAAAATACAAATCTTGGATTCTTTAGCAAGTCTTGATCTTCTTCTTGAACTATTCTTCAACGCAAATTCCGAAGCTTCCTATGTGCTTTAGCTTGGGAATGCAAATGTTGGGCGAACTCCAAAAGTGTGAGTCTTTTAGAGGAGTCGTCAAAATCTGTTTCTTTGAACCTGAAATACTTTTAAAACAAGATTATTAAATACATAACTAAATACGTTTTGCTATCATCAAAATAACCGGGATAATGGCCCTTGGGCCAACAGTTCTTTTTATAGGGCATAGTGGAGAGGTCAATCTTTTTGTCATTTTAGCTCTCTTCCTGCCCAGTCTCACCTTCCTTAAGCTTTTCTTCCTCATTTATCTACATCCATTATTCAAAAATTGGTCACCATCATACTTCTTAGTTGAAACTTTCTCACTATGAATGCCTAGGAATTCTAACTCAGTTTCATACATCTCCTCAAAACTTAGATCAACACTTTCCCCTGGAGGTATGTAATTAACCAAAATATCCCTAGTCGGTTCATCCAAACACATGAGTTCTTCTTCGAAGAGGTTTTCAAAGATTAGGTCAATCAGAGGTTCTTGAATTATATTCTCGTGCGATATATCATTGATTGGCTCATTGAAAGTGAAGATATTCAAATCAAATTTTCTTTTTTTAAAGGGGACTCTAAAATTAGGATCTCCAACATATTGAAATCACACCTAGAGGGGGTGAATAGGTGTAATACTAATCAATGCACAAATTAAAAATGAGATGATGAAACGATCACTCAAAGCAAGATTAGAAGTCGTATACCCCGTGAAGGGCTCCAAACTTCTACCTCGTGATTCTTCTAAATAAGAGTTTGAGGTGCGCAACGCAATCTTTTTCTAAGAGTATAGATCGACAATATAATAATGAATGAATAGAAAGTAAAAGACACAAGTAAACCAATCGCAAACACAGAGATTTGTTTCGAGGTTCGAGTACCCAGCTCTACGTCCCCGCCTTCACACAGAAGGATTTTCACTATATCGTCCACACAGGACTTCCCACACAGGGAACCTCCACTGAGGATTTGGGTAATACAACTTTGGAGTACACAACTCCTCTCTTAAACAATAACAACCTCTACACAAGAGATTAGGCACAAAACCAACACAAGATCAACCTCTCACAAGAGGGATACCAACAATCTCAATCACCTCTACACTTAGAGGGAAAGGCACAAAGCCAAAGCAAAGGAAAGGGATTACAACACTTGGTGGTTTCAACAAACCACAAACCAATTTTCTCACTATACAAGATCCTAATAGATAGGATAGATAGATAGCTCAAGTGTGAGAAATAAAAGTGTTTGGAAATGAAAACAACAGAGAAAAACACTTGGGAAAATCACAAGATAGATGTTGAAATAAAGATCAAAAACCAATTCCCAAATACTCTCTTTTTCTTTAAATTTTCCAACACTTTAAAACAAATAAAGATCAAATCTTTTAGCCCAAAAATTCTTTTAGAAACTTGCTGCTAAACACTTGTAAAGGTGGGAAAAATTGCTCTCTAAAAACTTAGCTAAAACAGCTCAAGAGGGGGTCTATTTATAACCCCTCAAAATCCTACCCGTTGGCAGTCTGGCAAAGGGAGAATTGCCCTTCCGGTCGACCGGCCAACGGTCAATATTCTGACTGTTGTGCCTGCGGTCGACCGCCCGGTCGACCCGGCCTAGCCAACGGTCGACCGCCCGATCGACCGGCCCCCACCTGAGAGTGGGGTGCTTTCAGTCGGTCGACCGCCCGGTCGACCGGCCAAAGACGCTGGCCTTTGTGCACGTCCCGTGCACATTGGTCGATCGTGCCGGTCGACTGGCTCTTGGCCCGGTCGACCGCCAGAGCAAACAGGTTGGGTTCTTTAGGATTTAAAAACTTGGTATTTTAATTCAAATTAAATCCCATAAAATCACATAAATTCCACAAAAATAAGTTCTTATTAGATCTTTGAAATACAAACATGTGTGATAAAAATTCAACACATATCATAAACTATTTGAATCATTTTTGTGATATGAAAATTTTGCCTTTAAACGAAAATCGTATTTTTTAAAAACTAAACTTTGAAATGAAAAACCGTTTTCTTCAAAACTCATGTAAATACAAAAACATGACATTGAAACAACTTTGAAGTGTATTGTATATGGATAGAATCCAATATATATTAAATATATTATATCTTTGTTTTTGACATGAAATCTAATATCGGTTAAACTGAAAACCAAAAATCAATAAACTGAAAACTTTTGTGTGTGTGAACTTGAGCACATCAACACTATCTAATCTTTACACAAAATCTAAACTACTAAACTAAACAAACTGAAGTCTTCTTATAGAACTCCTTCTCCAAGTCGACTCGATCTAAACATGACCCATCGAGCTTGACTCCAACCGAGTACTAGATGTGATCTTGACGCTCGAGCTCTTGAAACAACATGTGAAAGCTTCAAAACTTCTTCGTTGAAGCTAATCACCTACTAATATCTTGATCACATATCTGAAACTAAATATCACAAGATTATTAGTAAACTATAACTACATGAGTTAATCATCATCAAAACTAGAGTGAAGGGCTCTGGGCCAACAATCTCATCCTTTTTGATGATGACAAAACTCATGGAGTTATATATGCGTGGATTAAAGTTAAGCTTCAAAGAAGCTTTCCCTTAACTCATGCATAGCAATAACCATAAATATATGTAATGAATGTTCAACATAAACATGTATAAACATGCATAATAAACATGAAATGAAATAAACATGCTCTGATACCAATTGCTCTTATACCAATTTGTAAAAGGAAACAAAAGTAAGTAAACATGCATAAACTAAACATGCATATATAAAGCTCCAAATTTCTCTCCCCTTTTTGTCAAATCATCAACAAAGGGGCACAAAATACACTCAAAAAAATTTCTTTTTTTTGTCAAATCAAACAATAAAGTTATATATATGTGATATACATTCATAAAGAAGAGAGACATAAAGTTAACTCCCCCTGCATACATGAATTTATATGAAAAGATATGACTAAACTCTAACCACATAAAGCATAATATACAATATATAAAAAGGAGATGTGAAGCTCCCACTATACACGTGTACTATATACCAAAGAGAGGTTAATCACTTCAATATGAAAAGTACACTCAACATAAATCTATATATAGAGAAGATATTAAGCTTCTCTTGCATATAAGCAATATAAATCAAAACATTATGAAACTAAATTATGATACCAATAGAGAATGAAACTTTGTAAGTATTTGATACCAATTGAAATAAATACATATTGTTAATCTTGATACCAATTGTAAATATTAGTACCAATTGAAAATATAAACCAATCCTTTTTGGTCAAACACTAAAATTATTTTGTAATAGAGATACCAAATAGAGAATAATATCAATTTAAGGTTCTTGATACCAATATTGAAAGCAAAAAATATATATTTTTCATTAGGAGCGTAGGAAACCAATTGAAAAGTAAGATATCAATAGCATTTTTCATCATAAGAAACGGGAGTAAAATACCAATTGAAAATAAAAACCAATTGAAAGGTTGAACATGAATTTTCTCCCCTTTATGAAATACTAATGAAAATGATGCATAAGCTTGTATAAGATACCAATTGAAAAATAATTGTCATTAAGAACTAAACCAAGTTTAGCATAACAAAATTTGTGCTCTAAGATATAAAGATAAAGTAAGCACAATCAAATTATATATATCTGTATGAAAATATAAATACCAATCTAAATTGATACTATTTGAAGTTGAAGCATACATATATAGAAACAAATATGAGTGTACAAAATAAATATCAATTGTGATACCAATTGAAAACACAATGATGAGGATCAATTGTATAACTCATACCTACCACCCTATTCATGCATATGTTAAAAAAATTTCAATTTGAGCATATAAGGCATGGTCGCCCATCCAACCACCCTGCGAAGGAAGGGGTTTTTAAAAATAGGATTTGAAAATAATTTTGACAAGTTTGAAAACTCTTTCAAAATGAAGAAATACGTAACTAGTTTTATGATAAACTTGAAAACTAGTACGAAATCCTTCAAGTAAGGAATAAAACAAGAATATATCCATGAAAATATGAAAATCACACAATTATTAACACTCAAAGTCTATATAGCACATATAATACTCATGAAAATAAAGTCATGAGAAAATATCAAGTAATATGAGTGTACAAGAATGATGTGAAAAGCATAATTATGGGAATATGCAATAAGGCTCAATATGAAATTTCTTTATAAACATGAAAAACATCAAAATGATACAAACTTTAAGGCATATGTATGTTTTGTCTAAATTAGAAGTATACATACATATCGTAAACACAAATTGAGTCCATAATAGAATTTGCACGAAAGGCAAGTGACTCAAGGGTATACATGAATATTTAAAGTTTTGGCAAAATTGACATATACATGAAGCTAAACATATGAAAACATGTACAAAATGGAATACAAGTTTGGAATGCTCGAATCATCAAAACTAGACTATACTAGTACATCTAATGAGTACAAATGAGCAATCAAGTACAAACATATAATAATCTATTTGTGGCTCACTAGTTGTACAAGTATTGACACAAGTTTTAATGAAAACTACATCTAAACACGTAGTCAAAACATGAAGCATAAAATAAAATATAAACCAATATGATCATTAAGTAAATGCACATGTCTTAGATTTATGATATACACAATAGTTAAACTAAAGTGAGAATACAAAAATATAAGTCCATATAAATATGGGTGTACCTCAATTACTATACATGTATGTCATAAGTCTAATCATCATGGTATTTAACATCATAATCATTTGAAAAACAAAACATGCTAAAAATTAATAATATGAAAGCATGTAAACTAAATGGGAGTTAGAGATAGTTACCAAAGCCAATAGGGTTTATCGCTAGTTCTCCAAACCATGGTGGTCTCCCACCAAACTCCCCTTGAAAGTGATGCATCAAAAATTGTCACCGTTTTAGCTCGAAACGCATTCACCTTAAGGCACCAATGCCTCTCATGTCATGTGAGAGCCCACACCTACATCAATACAATATGGTAGATTTTGGTACCCATATCTTATTAGGTCTATGGAGGTTAGTACCTTTCCTAGCCCAAACATGATTATTCATACTATTTATATGATCATAATAAAATTTGGCTAAATGACCATTTCGGTCACAATAAATACATTTATAAATTCTTCCATATTTAAAAGCATAATGAGCATGTGATTTATGAACATGTGATTTGTGAACATGTGGCGTTTTAGCATGATTGACATGTGATGTGTTGGCATGATGAACATTTGGAGTTTTAGCATGTAATGGTTTATCATGTTGAACATGTGAAGTGTGCATGTGTTTTTTTGACAACATTTCTTCTAGTTTAGTATTGTTAAATGCACATTCTTTTAAAACATTTCTCAAATCATTTATTTTAGTTTTTAACATAGAAATCTCATTTTCATCAATTTTAGGATATTTAGCTTTGCATGCAACTCTATAAGCATCAAAATCTCTTTGTGTTGAAATAATAGTGGAAGATAATTCATCTTTTTCTTTTGTAAAAATAGCAATTTGGTTGTTAAGCATTTCATTTTCCTTTTTCAATTTAAGCAAATTTTCTTCTTAGAATCATAATTTTCTGAAAGTTCAATGAAAGCTTGTAATAACTCTTCTTTGCTTATTTTAATATCATCATAAGATGGTTCGGAAGTTGCCTTAGGTGTGTTTGCCATGAAACATATGTTAGCCGTGTCAACTTTATCTTCAGATTCACTTTCTGAATCCCAAGTGGCTTTGAATGCCTTCTTTACAAATGGCTTCTTTTGCTTCATGGAAGAAGATATCTTGTTCTTGAAATCTGGACATTCGGCCATGATGTGTCCAGGTATCCGACAGTTGTAGCATATGATCTTCTTCTCCTCCTTCCCTTCCCATCGCCTGTTATGGTTGAGTTTTTTCTTGTGGTACATTCTTTTTACATTTCTCACAAGAAGAGATAGCTCTTCATCTTCTTCTTCATCTTCTTCATCATCGAAGATGGTGGAGGTAGACTTGAAAGCAATAGACTTTTTCTTTTGAGGCGCCGATTCTTCTCTAGCCTTTTTCTCCATCTCATGAGTCTTAAGGTTATTAATAAGACTGATGAGCTCTATTTCGTATTTGTCGTTCAATTCCTTCAAGGTGGTAGCTTTGATTTCTCATGATGAAGGGAGTGCACGAATCACCTTACGCACCTTTTGGTCGTTGTTGATTTTATCACCTAGAGAAGTAAGAGCATTTGTGATTTTAGTAAACTTAGTAATCATATCATCAATAGATTCATTTTCTTACATTTTAAAACTTTCATATTAGGAACGCAAGAGATCAATTTTAGCTCTCTTGACTTGTGATGTTCCTCATGAGTGACCAATAAGTGTTGCCAAATCTCATAGGCGAATTTGTAATGGATAACCCGTGTTAAGTCATCCTCATTTAATGCTAAAAGTATGACATTTTGAGCCTTCGAATTTGCATCAACTTCCTTGGCGGTAAGATCGGACCAAGTGTCCTCTTCACCTATGGGTACACTATAGGGCTTGGTCAAAGACTTAGCAACTCGGCTACCTAGAGATTGCAAAAATATGTTCATTCTAACTTTCCATATGGGAAAGTTAAGTCCATCAAATTTGGGAAGGGTCTTAACTTTATCGGCCATCTTTACAAATGGATGAATGAATATATGAAAATAGTGATTAGCAACTTATAGGATCTCTCTAAGGATGTAAAGCTAAAAACTAGAGTCCTACCTCTAATACCAATTGAAATCACACATAGAGGGGGGGTGAATAGTTGTAATGCTAATAATGCACAAATTAAAAATGAGATGATGCAATGATCACTCAAAGCAAGATTAGAAGCCGTATACCATGTGAAGAGCTCTGAACTTCTTTCTCGTGGTTCCTCTAAATAAGAGTTTGAGGTGCGCAATACAATCTTGTTGTAAGAGTATAAATCGACAATATAAGAATGAATGAATAGAAAGTAAAAGACACAAGTAAACCAATCGCAAACACAGAGATTTGTTTTGAGGTTTGAGCACCCAGCTCTACGTCCCGTCTTCACACAGAAGGATTTTCACTATATCGTCCACACAGGACTTCCCACACAGGGAACCTCCACTGAGGATTTGGGTAATACAACTTTGGAGTACACAACTCCTCTCTCAAACACTAACAACCTCACACAAGAGGATTGGCACAAAACTAACACAAGATCAACCTCTCACAAGAGGGATACCGACAAACTCAATCACCTCTACACTTAGAGGAAAAGGCACAAAGCCAAAGCAAAGGAAAGGGATTACAACACTTGGTGGTTTCAACAAACCACAAATCAATTTTCTCACTATACAAGATCCTAATAGATAGGATAGATAGATAGCTCAAGTGTGAGAAATAAAAGTGTTTGGAAATGAAAATAACAAAGAAAAACACTTGGGAAAATCACAAGATAGATGTTGAAATAAAGATCAAAACCAATTCCCAAATACTCTCTTTTTCTTTGAATTTTCTAACACTTTAAAACAAATAAAGATCAAATGTTTTAGCCCAAAAACTCTTTTAAAAACTTGCTGTTAAACACTTGTAAAGGTGGAAAAAATTGTTCTCTAAAAACTTAGCTAAACAGCTCAAGAGGGGGTCTATTTATAACCCCTTAAAATCTACCCGTTGGCAGTCTGACAAAGGGCAGAATTGCTCTTCCGGTCGACCGCCCGGTCGACCGGCCAACGGTCAATATTCTGACCGTTGTGCCTACGGTCGACCGCCCGGTCGACTGGCCCCCACCAGAGAGTGGGGTGCTTTCAGTCGGTCGACACCCAGTAGACCGGCCGAAGAGGCTGGCCTTTGTGCATGTCCCGTGCACATCGATCGACTGGCTCTTGATCCGGTCGATCGTCCAATCGACCGCTAGAGCAAACAGGCTGGGTTCTTTAGGATTTAAAAACTTGGTATTTTAATTCCAATTAAATCCCATAAAATCACATAAATTTCAAAAAAAATAAGTTCTTATTAGATCTTTAAAATAAAAACATGTGTGACAAAAATTCAACACATATTATAAACTATTTGAACCAATTTTGTGATACAGAAATTTTGTCTTTAAACGAAAACCGTATTTTTCAAAAACCAAACTTTGAAATGGAAAACCGTTTTCTTCAAAACTCATGTAAATATAAAAACATGATATTGAAATAACTTTGAAGCATATCGTATATTGATAGAATCCAATATATATTAAAGATATTATATCTATGTTTTTGACATGAAATCCAATATCAGTTAAAACGAAAACCAAAAACCAATAAACTGAAAACTTGTGTGTGTGTGTGTGAACTTGAGCATATCAATACTATCTAATCTTTACACAAGATCTAAATTACTACGCTAAATAAACCGAGGTCTTCTTGTAGAACTCCTTCTCCAAGTCGACTCGATATAAAAACATGATCCACCGAGCTTGACTCCAACCGAGTACTAGATGTGATCTTGATGCTCGAGCTCTTGAAACAACATGTGAAAGCTTCAAAACTCCTTTGTTGAAGCTAATCACCTACTAATATCTTGATCACATATCTGAAACTAAATATCATAAAATTATTAGTAAATTATAACTACATGAGTTAATCATCATCAAAACTAGAGTGAAGGGCCTCTGGCCCAATACATATATCTTCTCATTAATATAATCACATTTATTCTTAAATAATTCATCAAGAAACAGAAACCCATTCTCTATACCTTCACTTTCTTCATCACAATTATTTCAACAAAGTTTACCTTAAACGTTTGGTCTCTTATATTACGAGGTTATTTTTCTAAGTTGAAGACATTGACTTCTCTAATCATGTCCCCAAAGGTTAACCTGATGGACCCATTCGTACAATTGATAATAGCATTGACAGTAGCAAGGAATGGGTGCCCTAGGATAACAGGAGTTTGAGCTTAGGATTGGACACAGGTCGTGTCTCAAGAACTTAAAATCAACGGGGTAGATAAACTCCCCGATCCGGATAAGAACATCATTAATTTCCCTTGGAAATTTTTATTGAACGGTCAGCCAGTTGGATTATGACTCGAGTTGGACTAAGATCACCCAACCTGAGTTGCTGATCAACAAATAAGAATGGAAACAAGTAGATACCTGCCCCCAAATCAAGAAGTGCACGACTAATCTCGGTTTGCCCTATAGTGCAGGCAATGGTAGGACAACCCGGATCCTTATACTTGATAGGGATCGGACCTGATAGTAGCTCACTAATGTTAGTGGCTAAGAAGACTTTCTTGAGTACCTTACTCTTTGTCTTCTTGGTGCACATGTCCTTAATAAATTTTGCATAGGATGGGACTTGTTGGATGGCATCAAGAAGTGGCACATTTATTTTCACTCGGTTGAAGATCTCAATTATCTTATTCATGTGTGGATCCTGCTTGTTATTTTTCAGCCTATTAGGAAATGGCACTATAGACTTGTGCACCTAACTGGTTGACTTATCCGTTTCAGATTCGTCAGATTTGGAAGGATTGGGACTAGATCAGGTGGATGCTTGAGTGTGGTTGTTCTGAATGGGGATTGAATGGTGTTGACACTTGATTATCATTTTCTTTCTCGACTTCAATGTATAAACAGTATTATATTGATTCAATGATTGATCCTCAGCCAAATGAGCTTGTTGAGAATTCATAAGATTCATTACTGGCTGACTAGGCAAGGTACCCTTTTGCCTCTCATTCTGTAGATTGGTTAATTTGCTCATTTGAACCTCTAGCCTTTGTATTGTTTGCATGAGGGAATCTTGGTTCCTCATGTACCTTTCTATATTTCTTTCAAAATCAGTCATTCTCCATTTAAGTTGAGGATTCTGGAAGGAAGATAGTGGAGCTTGATTGGAAAAGTTTTGCTAATAGATTGAAAAATTGTTGGAAGAATTTTGATGGTAATTTGAAAAGTTAGTTTGATGATTGGAAGAATTATTGGAATGATGGACGTGGCTTGAATGGTTTGACCATGAGTGGTCATTGTTATTTTGTCTCCATGAGAAATTTGAGTGATTTCTCCAGCCAGGATTGTACGTTTGTGCGTAAGGATTATTATTCGGCCTTGAAAAAGCCGCATTCATCGGTTCAAGATATTGTTGCTGAGCTTGAAATACATGACACTCCTCAAATATATGATTCATGGCTTGACAGTTTGTACAGCCCGGAGTTGGGCATTGGTTTGGGCTGATTTAATTGACTGGACTTGATTCCTTAGTTTCTAAAATTTCTACTCTTCTCGCTAGGTTTGCTATCCTAGCTTCATTAGATATTGATGATTCAATTGAATGGAGACCTCCTTTTGAAGAGATAGAGTTTGATTCCTTGAGTTTTTACTAGTTGGTTCTCATTGGATGGTCTTTTCAGCTAGATCCTCATATAAATTTCATCCTTCATTCTCATCCTTCTGTAAGAATCCTCTTCGCACATGGTTTCTAAGAGGGTCTTGGTTGAGTAGTCTAAACCGTCATAAAGAATTTGACATTATCGCCATTTCTCTATTCTATGATGAGGACATTGGACAAGGAGGTCTTTGAAGCATTCAAAATACCTTCAAAATGGTTCACTAGGTTATTACTTGAACTGCATGATGTTCTTCTGAACGAGAGCACCCTTATGAATTAGATAGAATTTCTTCAAGAAAGCCTTGATGAAACCATCTCAGAATGTGATAGAGCCGGCTGCTAAGCTGTAAAGCCATTTCTTGGCTAAGTCTTTAAGAGCAAATGGGACAACTCTCAACCTAATAGCATTATCTACAAGGTGTGGGATTTTCATCATTAAGCATACTTTATGAAACTCTCTTATGAAGAAATAAGCATCTTCGGACTCTAAACCATAAAACTTGGGAAGTGTGTTGATGAACTGAGGCTTGAGCTCAAAATTATGTTCACCAACCGATGAAAGTTAGATGCAAGATGGAAGTGCGGTTCTAATGGGATAGAATCTATCCTGCAAAGATGTCGGTTGAGTCATAACCGTACCTGGTCTTGGTTCAAACTTGGGTGGTGATGTGTTTCTGGTTAACCTAGATGAATTAGGGTCTCTTGACCACATTTGCATGCACAAACACTATCACAAACAATTTCAACAATAGTCAACAAGAGAAAACAACCAAGCCTAGTCTAAGGTAACATTGACCTAGACAACTCCTAGCTGATTGATTGTCCACAGGAGGTATAATGCAGACTTTGACCACAAGCTAATCAGGCAGGCCAGGGCAAGACTGGTGGGAGGTATCCGCACAAAAGTGACGGGCCTAATTAAGCCAAACTACCAGCATTCGGGGTTTCACCCCTCAAAAATATGTCCTAAGACATTGATTTGCAGGAGTCAAATTCTAACACCTTTCCCCTTAGGATAATCTCCCAATGAGATCGAAATGTCCCTAAGGCCAACATCTGTTCGATTTTAAATTAGGCATAGGTTGTGTATACTTGGAGATGGTTTGTGAGCTAAGAAAGGGTAATGACTTCCCCACCTTATCTTGATTTGGGTTTTGCCCTTACGATTGATTGTGCAAAGTGTGCAAGATATAGAAAAGTAACATTCAATAAGTAAATAATCACCGAAGAATATTTTTTAAACTATATTCTCTACATACATACCTTGTCTCCAGCTATCTTCAACAGTAATTGTAAAAGAAACGTAATTAGAGAAATACCTAGAATGCAAGTTTAAACATTTTTTAAGTAATTGGCAATCAATCAGATTACTGTTGGATTAAAAACGGAAAATGTGAATAACATATATAGCAGAAATAACACACAAAAACTATATTTTTGCAAAGTAATATGTCTTGCAAAAAAGAATTTTTAGTAGTCCAAAAACATTTCAAGCTTTTGTGCTGCAATCTCTTGAATTATGTTTCCTACTTTTTAGAGTAGGGGCACAGAATAGTAAGTCTTCTTTTGTAAAGCTTGAGTGCTAAATTTGACTTCTTGATGGCCCTGAAACAAGACACCAAACATGTTAGAAAATAATTATATTGTTCCCTCCCCGACAACGGGGCCAAAAATTGATTGCAAGTAAAAGTAGTGAGAATTACCGTCTAGGTTTGGGCTAACGAGTCGTGTCCACGAGGAGGAATGCGATGAAAGATTTTCAATATTTTTGTTTAAAAAGGAAAGAATGGTGTCGGTGTTTTTTATGATGAAAAGAGAACGGAGAGTAAGGAAGTGATTAAAGAAAAAATTGAAAACTTAGAAAAGACGTTGGAAAAGATGAACTTTAAAAAGTGTTGAAGATTGGTTGGCTGTTGTTTTAATAGAAAAGGCTTTCAAAAAGATGATCTTTAAAAAGTGTTGAAGATTGATTGGTTGTTATTTTAATGTATGAAAAAGATCTGGGCTCACTATCTTACTACTCAACGATATGTTCTTCTCTTGAAATTCTCAGTGCCTCAACTTGATCATAGTCAAAAACTTAAGCTTGAATTTTGAAAGTCTTAAGCAAAGCAAATAAGATTGTTTAGAAAAGTTTAAACTCTTTTTTCTTAAGAAATCATCTTGAACTGAATGTTAAATCATCAAGTAATTTTCAAGTATGAAATAAAAATAAGTTCGAGTGATATTTTAGAAAATAGGAGTTTAGAAATTCAAACCCATCCTCATGTGCCTTCAAGAACATTTCCAACGAAGCAAGGCTTAGATTAAGGCATACATATGATTCAGTTGGGTTCTTTACATTAAAACCATTCAAAAAGAGAGAGATGACAGTGAGCCCAGAAAAACGGATTTAGCTACTCATGATTAAAGTAAAACAAAACATGTAAATGAAATAACACATACCCGTGAATTGGAGAAGAAGAGAAGCCTTGAACCTTTATTGATGTCACTTCAACTTCAGATTATAATCACTCTTTTCCTCTCTCTCACTTGTACTTGGACTGAACTATGAATTAAAACAGAGAAAAACTTCTCAATACTATTTAACAAAGAACCTAAATCCTAAAAACAAAGAGAAAAACTTAAACTAATTTTCGGTTCCTTCTTCTCTGTAGAATGCAGTATTTATAGGAAAAACCAAACGGGGAGAGCGTACGAAGATATGGGAGAAAATGCTCCCCCAACCATCTCAACAAAGCAACAGAAACGCGGCTATGGCCGCGTTGCGCGGCCTGGGTGTGGCCAGGATACCACACCCGGGGGGTAAAGCTCTGGTTTAGCGATACGCCTTTATCTCTTACTGGTTTTCCTTTTTTAGCTCCTGGATTTGATGAAACTGCCTTTGATCTTTGGCTTTAACCAATTAATTTGGGAAGATTTGTTTTAACTGGTTTTCAACTTCTCTAATTGCCATGATCTGCCATGATTTTCTGATTTCAAATTAATTCTGAATTAAATCAGAATTTTGATGGGCTTTTGGTCTCGTTTCTCTTCCCTTTCCTTTAGCAATGGGCCTGCATTTTATAAAGAAGAATATAAGACTAAATACATGATTTATTAAGCAATAATTATGGAAGTATGACATTATATATGCAATATATGTAATCAATCATCGGTGTTATAGCCGCGCACAACCAGGGGTGGCGGAGCCTGCTGAGGGTGGCCAGCCACGAGAGGGAAGAGGTGGAGGTGGAGGGAGGAGTGGTTTTGGTTGTTTAGTGGTGGAGGGGGAAAAAATGGTAGTGATTGTTGTGGATTTTGTAGAGATGAGGAGATTGAGGTGGAGGAGATGGTATAGGAGCTTAATGGTGAGGGGATTGAAGAGGAGATGAAGAAATTGGGAGGAGGAAGAAGATGGCTGTGGTAGTTGGGAAGGAGGAGAAGGAGATGGGTGGTGGCTGGAGTTGAAGGAGGAAATAGAGGAGAAGGGAAGTGGGAGAGGAGAGGTGGTTGGAGTTTAGGGGGTGCCGGAGGTGGCTCGCCGGAGAGAGGATCGGCTGGCCATGTTAGCCACTGAGCTTGGAAGGAAGAGAGAGGTGAAGAAAGATAAGGAGAAAGATATAAGAGATAAAAAGAGAAGAGAGTTGAGGGGGCAGAGTGGTGGTAGAGCTTAATCGGGCCACCGCCGGCATGGTAGAGGGGGCCGAAGGCACTGGGCTAGGTGGCGGTGACGCCTAGGTGGCGGTGGCGCCGCTCTTAGATGAAAGAGAGGGAGAGAGTGGGAAATTAAGAGTGAGAAAGAGAGTCGAGGAGAGGAGAGTGAGAAATTAGAGAGAGATTGAGATTAGGGGAGAAAGTGGGAGAATATTGAGAGAGAGAGAGAGAGAGGAGGAGGAGGAGGAGGCTGGCATCATCAACTGCGTTGGCCAGGGGAAGAAGAAAGAAAAGAAAAAGAAACAAGAAGGAAGAAGAGAAATAAAAGGGGAGGGGGAGATTTTGAAAGGGGATTTGTGTGGAGGAGAAAAAAGGGG